>ATSW01009627.1:0-11696 GCA_000444245.1 Botryllus schlosseri
TATGCTTATTATTGTGCCGTTAACTCTCGATAAGGGGCACACGAAAAGTCTTCGAGTTGATCAATTCTTTACTGCAATGAATGTAGTTGTGAAAGCAACAGCCTTTTTGCAGATGATTAAGAAATTCGAAGGCATATCATTTTACCATGATGGGGGGTCCCAGCTTAGGAACGATTGGTGCCAAGGATGAAGAATTTTTGGTTAAACTCGGGCCACAAGAAAATGAATGAACTGCTACAGGTGCACCGCAGCAGCAAGTGGACAAGTAAACATACAGAGTACTCTTGTTATCTGCACAAGCAGCTGATTCTCCACATAGCAGTGACTTTGAAGTTGCAAAATATTTATCCGATAATCGACCTAAACTTACTTCTCTAAAAGCCGCTGTAAACCAAATATACGACAGAGATCTATGTCAGGTTTTTGATCGTTGCTTTCCCTGAGACGGCTCTTCGTTCACACTATGATGGTATGGTTGAAAAACACCATTGAACGAGTCTTTCAGTTTCAGAATGGCTTAAGTATCCGCATTTCATGAGTGCTCGGGAATTCGTGAATAATGATCAACTAATTGAATATCAAGCAAAATGTATGATAAAATTGAATGCCGACCACACTATTATGTACATTGTACATACCAGACGACAGAAAACGGCAAGCCTGTCCATTACAAGCATTGGAAAATCTCCGGTGAAGAGTTCAAAATTTCGAAAAATCAACCCATCAATTTGATTGGTATAGGATCTTTGTCAAATTAATCCATTTTTTTTCCTTTTGTTTTTTGGCTTCGTCTACTTTTTCCCCGTTATGTTCTTACATTTAATTGAGTAATAAGATATTTAAGATGTCGCTGGACGTTTGGATGGTGCATTTAAAGTTGTATTCTTTTACATGGTGAATCTTGCGAAAGGATGCTCAGTGTTAGGTAAGTTTGAGGATTTCCAAGGCGGTGTGCAATATAAAAATGGTGTCGTGAACTATCTACAGTGAGGTTTTGCATCACCACAAATCACAACATCGGCTTAAAACCTGACATATATGGCATTTTAGTAGACTAAGTAAAATCATGATACTAAAATTTAAGGCGAATCCCCCATTTTCAGTCGATTTTCTTCCAGCTCAGCATGGACACAGATGCATGGGACGAATTACAGAAAAATGAAGTAGCCAGAATATGTTTTTAGGGCATAAGGCATGCGAAACGGACTGAAAACCATTACTTTTTGAAAGTAGGTCAATTCCGAACAACCTCAATATACAAGTTCACAAGCATACAACTATATAATGCTAAGATTTCAAAGTTATAAACACTATATCTGGAGTGAAAATGACTAGACTAGAGGATCGCGCAAATATCTCAAGCTCTCCGAACATTCTTGCCTTAGACCAGGGGTCGGCAAACTTTTTGTCCGAATTGCCACATTTGCCTAATCTTGACTCCCAAAGAGCCATACGTAGGCTTACCATACGTCCTCCTCTAAGAGGATTTAATTGTCCTCTTATTCGACTTTTTTGAAAGTGTCCTCGGAGGACGCCCTTTCGTCCTCTTTTTTTGGAGATTTTTTCCTCTTTTTTGAANATTNAGAAGATTTAGAGCAANTTGCGAGTGATATGCCGCAAATTAGGACAGAAGTGAAGCTCCGGCGGGTATTTCGGAGTGAAAAACGGCAATTTTAGCTCTGAGCGAAAATATGACCTTTTTTTTAGTCATCCACCTGGCNATGTNNAAAGAAAAACACGATATTTTGAGCTCTGAGCGGATGAGACAACCTTTTTTTTTAGTCAACTGATCACAAAGTNGGANAANTTAACCGGTTTCTGAGAATTCTACTNCGGTTTNGCAAATTGCAAATTTCTGAAAAAGTGCCATACGTGTCAATCAACTGCTACGTCACAGTCGAAANTTTTACACGTCATGGTAGCACTAATTCAAACTAACTACATGGAATTCGCNGTGTTNGCGATATTATCTCTGAAAAACTATAGTACTAANTATACTGGTTGTCTAATTTGAGCTTGCGAAACTTGAGTTTTCACAGTTACAGCTTTCGCAACTTATAGTTGATGATTTTTTAAAGGGGCTCCGAGCCCCCGACCCTGATTGGGCCACTGTCTCGAAGACATGTTTATACTGCTACGAGAACAATTATTTTGGCCACGATAAAAATTTATCAACAAGTTCCTGCAATATCGATAAATTAATTTTAGAAAATTTAGCCAAGAGCCACATNTTATACCCNAAAGAGTCATAGGTTCCCGAACCATGCCTTAGAGTTCCATCTTAACAGATATAAACGTTATCGCTTCTGACTTGCAAAATAACGAATNGACCTTTCATAATTATGCACTTGAACTAACTAAGCTATCTCGACAAAAATTGACCTCTAAAGACTTGACACAACCCATTTCCGATTGTGCGTGCGTGCCTGACCAATAGCAAAGTCCTACTTCCACTTCTAATTTATTTTGCGCACTATAGTGCTTGGCTGNGGTTGTTGGACGAATCCATCACATATCTCTTTGTCATGCAAATCAAGGAGAAATTGAACNACCGAAGAAATAGTTTATTNGCATGTTTTCNTAATTACTTCTTTACCTGTTGCACAATACTTTATAAAAGTTGCNGTGGAAAGTTATATAAACAANAGGAAACGCTTCAAAAAGCTGCTNTATAAATTCCTTCAAACAGCTTAGAACAGAATACTAAATATATTCTTTGTAACCAGGAGNCTGCCGAAAGCTGTAAAAATTAAGAGTTGCAAAAGTTGCAAAAACTTGTCCTAGTTATAACTAATTCTAAACCTCCAGCTATTCCAGCGGAACTTCGCATTGACGACAAACCTTACATGGAAACAGTGGATTTNAAATTTAGTCAATCGAGCANCACAAGTAATGAAATATTCGTTCAATGCNTTCGAAGTGGCGGCATCCAAAGCNCAAGCATTCCTGTGGCGATTCTGCTCCAAAAAACGAAGGTTTGCNAATTATATTTCAGACTGACGTACTCCATTCATNAAATTTTGAACATTTAGTTAGAACATAGTNGGATTTTTAATTTACTTTTANGGAAACGTAGAACTGCTCNGTTCTACCTATAGCTTGAAGTGGGNTTAATATAAGCATAGCGTGAATGCAGAGCATTCTCANTCAAAATACTATATTATCCATTGAATTAGAAGNTATATTTAGGTCAATCAAGAAGAGACAAAGCCCTTAAATATTTATCAGCGATTGCAGGTTTGGTCTTTCGTCGAACTGATTATATTTGACGATCCGCCTANAGTGAGTATTTTTCAATCAATTCGAGAATAGAAGAGGCTTTAAGAATGCTTGTAATACCATTTAGTTTACCACACACCGCAAGGTCGACTTGTTCTAATCACCGCTATCTCTTTTCCATATGGAGAAGCATAAAAATTTACATGTCGGAAAATTAGGAAACGAATCACACAAGTGCGGACNCCATCATTGATCTCTTGATCATAGCAATAACATATAGTCACGAANATTCAAATNATGTCACAGGATATGGGAATCTTGAATCAATCATCGATTTCGGCATGATTGATTACGCATGAAAATATAACTNTGAAAATCTTATGATACGTAATCTCGTGACTTGATTTGTGCATTGGTAGACACCGATGAAATATCCTCGCCATTTTAGAAAGGCTTTGCTTTGTTGTCAGGTGATATATACACGGGAGCGTCANAATTGTTGTTTTTCATTATCAAGGAAAAGAGCATAAACAACTCCATCATAAATCTCCATCCTAACATGAATGGGGNGAATGTTTCGTGCTATTTTGAAAACAGATATACAAAGATATTTGGTCCAGATATGTCGACTTCTCTACTGAACATATCATGTGAGTACTTTATCGTGATACTCATTGATCTCCTCCAGTCTCCATCATAGTATCAATGANNGATATGNTTTCAGTTGGACCATATCCGCCTGAAGGATTTCAATCACTGTGCTACTTCAACAATGGCTCAATCAAATTCTATTCGAATCCAGCATCAACAGAAAGTATGATCAGTCTTTGGAAAGGTAATNAACATGATGTGAAAAATGTGAAACCAGCGTATTGAAATTGACTGCTGATTACGGTATTCGCCACATATCTCTGAAACTTGCATATGATGCATCGCCACAAGTTAATTGNTGGNATTTTAAAGCCGACCTNCATTCCTACATCAGGTGAAAATGAAACTATATCAGCGACTATTACGGAATGCTGCGAGATGAATTACGGTGTTGTTGGACAATTGATCACACCTAAGATGGTCAGTGAAGATCGTTTTCTNACGTAGAATTCGTGACATACTGTAANTAGTTCCGCATTAGTCAATAACAGGTTCTGGGTTGAGACTGAGAAGAAACTATTCTGGCATAATTGAGCATTTCAATGTTACACCTTGTNAAAGTATGACAGCTACTACGCAACTGACTAGCGATTCTGACTCAACTTCATCGCGGGATGTCCAAGATGCAAAGCCAGNGNACTTCACTATGGTTGCCNCGCTATGTTTTGGTTCAGTTTTGCTACTGATAATACTTANTCTTATCCGGTATTTATATTGGAGACGACAAAACCAGGGTAACGAGTTACTANATTTTCATCACACCAACATNNTTTGAAAGCAACTGCATCTGCATTACTCTAGGAAAACCTATGACCGCACATGACAAATCNACACTCGATACCGAGGTACANCNGAACCACCCAGTGGGATTGTATGAGGAAGTGAACGCAGTGCGAACAGAACCNATGGGCAATCACGAATACATAGATGTTGTAGATGTAACTACGCAAAACCACGCGATTCNAGAATATACACTGCTCACTGAAACAAATGGATATCAGACTGTAACATTCACTGNAAATCGGTCAATATACGAAGATGTTACGAATNCATGAAATGCTATTCATAAAGTTTGCATATTTAGCCTATATAAGTCNCCTNATGAGTGCGGGCNGTGCTTAACTGGCAAAAGTGAATNGGTTTANAAACGTATAGCCTACANTATAGGTNAGGGGACCGACGTTTCGGTGATGCCACGACCGACAATTTCTGGTTTCTTGCCAATGTAGATTATAATAAGTTAATTCTGCATCNTGGGGCCAGGNTCTCGATTCTGCATTGATGCTATTCTGCATAGAGCTCGTATGAGCATCGCGCCAACTAAAAACGTTGGCATGGGCCGTGCATTCGACGTATGGATTTNACAATTAGTAGTAATGTAACATAGGCAGAACGGTAATGTGAAATATATCACTCGACCAATGTTATTTGGCGTACTAATAAATTTTACTAATCCCGTGTCGTAGCAAANCGCACTGTTCACTATTAGCATACTATGTTGCTATNGGNTCAATCNATGGTTNTGTTCGTTTTTGTGGTATTCGTGGTGTTTGCCGACTGCTATGATCATTTACACCAGGCCGATATTATTCATTTTCATTCCGTAACCGACNACTAATAGCACGACCCACTTCTAGGCTTTTCGTCAGACCCCGCATACGCGGTCGAGGTGGCGAGGAGGAGCTTAGATAAACCTTCAACATTTAGGTATAGAATTCTGAAGTCGACCCCGGTCACACACGGAACAGCAACCCATTGGTGTTGCGGCCGTGGCTTGTACCACTGCGCTATCTCGCCANACCATTCTANGGTTTTGTCGACAAAAGAAATCCTCGCAGGTCGCAATTTCGGAATGGAATGGGGAATGCGGAGCAGAAAATATTTGCCCTAACCAAACTGCTTGGATCGTATGATTTTTTAAACAGCTGCTTATAGAAAAACCGAACGAAAAAGTGAACCGACTATTCTTTGNCGTTCCCGCTTGCGCAAATTACCTTGAATATTGATATTTCAGTGTTTTCGTACGATGGTTAAGAGCGCACACAATGTTAGCTTTGATGGAAATGTAATGATATAAAGCACATCTAATGTATATACGACACGTTCGTTATCAAAATATATATATATATTTGTCATCAAGTTATCGTATAGTCGTTAGGGCGTAGCCAGAAAATAAATTTGAGGTGGGGCAAAAATTTTNTGAGGTGAAAGACGCCCCCTATAAAGATATGTGAAAAATATTAAAAATCTATGGTCCTGACTCCTGAGCCCTTATTTGGCGATTAACATAATCGTTAGGGTGATCTGTCACGTTCGGACATATTGTTATGAAAGATCACTGTGCCTCTACGTCCGCGCCAAACGCGAGATTTTTTCGAAGTTGATGGTTGAATACGTAATACTGTTATTTGCACTGATCTTGGACGCACGATCAAACGAACTCTTGGGGGATTCGTCCCCTAGACCAGACATGGGCTAAGAGTGGCCCGCGAAGCTATTCTGATTGGCCCCTGTAAAGTTGCTTGATATTCAAAAACATAAAACCTAGTTTTTAATGTTGCTTCGTGGACTAAAACCATAGCCTGTATAAACTGAGCTGAAAATTCCTGTCAAGCCTGTTCAATGTTCAATAATATATAGCGTGATTACGCAGCCTACGTAACTCGCATGCGTAATCCTTATTCAAAATAAAGTCAATGTAGCAAATTATGCCGTAACAATCAAAGTCACAAGAAATCAACGAACATTTTTGTAACCATTGCCACATTACGCATTACACGGTGTGTGCTTCCCTTATTCGTAAAGCAAGTCAATCAGTTTATTATGAGTCATCATCACCCACGAAGGATGAACGGGCATGTCAAAAAAAAGCCGAAAGCAGAAATTCAAAGAAGATTAGGAGCACTTGACCACTAATGTTTGTTTACTGTGGTCATGGATGAACCCGTCATTTTAGAAGTTAGTGCCGGGTGGAGTATAATTTAAGTATGTCTTATGACAACACTCGGTCAAGGGAGGGCTAATTTCAAAAGAACTGTAAGCTTCGCGCAACAAGTTTATTTTGCCAAGCTGGACAGTGCCGGGAAGGCAGGGGCCAATATAATAAGCTAGGTAGTATCCCAAATACGTTTCAATGTCTACAGAAAAACGCGGATAGGCGTTCAAAAAGAGTTCAAAATGTATCATTTGCAACATTGTTTCAAGATATGACGGTAAATCTGTATATTATTTTTTGATAATTAACCGGCATGATCTCATTCCCTAATATCAACACGTCCACTACTGAGTAGCATTAACAGTGTAATTCACTGCTTTCTCGTTGTATAAAGAAAATAAACACGTTTGAGAATACAGCTAAAATTTTTGACCCGCCAACAAATTTTCTGCTTCTCATTTGGCCCGCGGAGAAAAATATTTGCCCACCCCTGACCTAGACCTCTCATGCCACGGTACTCGAAAATCCGACTTCATTGTCATCTAGCCACACCGTGTATAACTTATATATTGTCGTGAATCACGAAGAAATGTCCTATGATTCAAATCGGAATTTTGTCAATAATATTGGTAATTGCATATCGCATACTTGATCAGATTTATCGGTAGAGCTAATGTGGTGTCTTCGAATCTTTAGGGCACGGTAATCAAATAAACAATTAAGGTGGTGAGATGGCACAGTGGTACAATCCGCGGCTCCAATGGATGCGGGTTCGAGTCTGACCTAGGTCGACTTCCGAATTCCACTATCCACGTGTCGGAGATTTACCTACAGGCTCCTATACTCGCCACCTCATCCGCGGCAGCGGTGTCTTACAAAAGGCCAGAGGTGGGCGGTGCTATAAGTGGGCAGTTACGGAAAATAAGAAGAATATATACCTGGTGTAAATGACCATAGTATAGTCGACTAACACCATGAATACCCCAAAACAATCAAACAAAATATAAAATGAATTAAATATCCATCTATAGGAGGGGCGGGCGTTGCTATTAATCTGTTGCGTGGTCTTATTTCGTGATCTACTGATCTCACGGATTCTATATAGTTGAAGTTATTGAAATTTCACAAATGTACCAGACTGAATAAAAAGAAGAACGTCTTTCGTGAGACACACACGTTTCCAAGTAGAGATTTCATCACCAGGTGTTTCATTTACTCTGATTGCCATGACAGGACTATTCGGTGCCGACCCTTTAGACACGTATATGAACAATTGAACATGGGGTGTCAAAATCCCTATTTATGTATGATAAACTGAGCTAATTCCTTTCTGGGAGAACGTGCGAAGAAATATTTCTGGTTCGATGATTCTATCCAGAAATACTCTATTAATTTATGCTTATTTGCGAAATAATTTTGGGCCCTATTCGAGCTCGTCCACCAATTGGCGGTTTGGAGTGCGACTCTCTTACGGTCCTCCATATATACGTTATAATTATAAGATTGACAGGTGGAGCTTATAGAAGCAGTGTCGTCAAAGATTTAAAAAGTACGCAATTATTCATATTGAGCCATATGTTCATATCATAGCACACGATAAGACTGTTCACGAGTTTCTGGAGCAGGGGTGGGCAATTATTTTCCACCGCGGGCCAAATGAGAAGCAGAAAATACGTTGGTGGGCCGAGTCAAAAAGGTTAGCTGTATTCTCAAGTGTATTAATTATATTTCTAATTTAAAAGCAGTCAGTTACACTGGTAATATATGCTTTTCAGTGGACTGGTTGGGAATGAGAGAATTAGAAATCCGAGAAAGAGATGTTAATTAACCAAAAAATATATTAATTTACCATCATATTACGAATTAATGGTAAAAATGTTACATTTGAGCTCTCTTTAACCCCTATCTGCGTTTTTTTTATCAAAACATTAAAATATCTTCATAATACTACAAAGCTTATTGTATTGGTCGCTACCTTGGGAGCAGTGTGAAGATTGTCTAAGGAGCCTTGTTGTTCAGCGAAGCTTGCATAGTTTTACTGAAATTCGCCCTCCATGGATTGAGTGAATGTCTATGTGTTTTTGTCATAAGACCGAGATAAATTATATACTCCATGAACACGATTGCCTGCTCGGCACTAACTGCTAAAAAGACTGGTTTAACCTTGTCTTCCGTCAACAAATATTTAGTGCTCCATACCACCGTTAAATTTTAGCTTTCTTTTCTTGACATATTCGTTCATCCTTTATGGGTGATGATGAAACAGAGTAATCACGGGCCCTGAAGGGCACTGATTGACTTGTTTCATGAATTTGGGTTTTCAAAACGTATCACGTAACAATTTGTAGCACAGACCGTGTAATGCGTCACGTAACAATGGCAACAGAGAAGGTTTGGTGAATTCTTGCGACTTCCTTCAATTGTGACGGCAATATTCACCACATTGACTTTGAGACGACTGGATTATATGCACGCGAGGTACGTAGGTTGCGTTATCGTGACATATCAATGAACAGGCTCGAAAGTAGACGAATTTTCTGTTCAGTTCAGTTTGTAGATATGTTGTTTGTCCACGCAGCAACAATAAAAAGTAGTTTTATGTTTTGAATTGCAAGTAATATATCGTGGGCTTCACTTTGCCTAGTTCTGTTCTGGAGGGGGAACGTCGGCGGTATACTTGTAATTACTCATTTAGTTCAAGCATTCTGTTATTTCGTGACCTCCGGAGAAAGTTCTCGTAATTTAAAAGAAAACTCACACGTAGGCCCACCACAACCAATTAAAAGTTAAATGTCTTTGGTGGGATTCACACGATGGCCAATTTGAATTTATTGAGTCGCAAAGATAGGGTCGCATGCGCGATCTTCGAGCACGGTTCTATCGCCGGCGTCTTTATGGCATCGCACTTCGTGTTGGCTGAACCTATATCGGCGTTGAGTGTCGTTTTGACTCTGAAACGCTGGAGCATAATAGTTCCGCAACCGCAGTCAGCACACACGCATACAGTTAGTGGCAATTCTGGACACCAGGCGTATTTTTATATACGTCTATGCGATAAACGAGTACTCAACAATCAAATGGCTACAGAAATTATATATCGCGCGAAGCGCGTAGAAAAATTTCAAGTTGAATACGTACGCTAATATATACTCCACCTTATATTAATTAACGAAACATTTCAAAACATTTGGGAGGGGTCATGGCCCGTTGACCCCATCCTGGCTACGTCAATTTTGTCCACAGAAGCTTCATAAATGAGCGCGTATCCTGAGAACGACTACATAATGCAGTCGATTGAAAGACGATATCAACAGGGCTGGAATGTCGATTTGCGCAAATCGGTTGCTTCACTTCAGTGTAGAAGACTTCGAGAACCTCGAGTCAAGCTGCAGAATTTTATTCAGCTCGTACAAGTCTCCAGTAATCACTTCCTAACGATCGTTATGACCGACTATGATTTTATGGACAACTTGTCTAATACAATAGAGGCACATAGAACTCCAGTTATTTTACTAAACTGATGAGAAAAGATTACACTGGTCAACAAAATGAAAACAATCTTTATGGCATTACATCTAGGAGTGTTTGCTGGGGTTCAAGGTGGAAGATAACGAATATGACATTAGTTTTAACGGATTGGCTTTACTTTAGCAGATATCTATAGGCCACCCCTAAAAAGCCCAAATTACTGTATTTACCCCTTGAATATTTCACATGGTAGTAAGTAAATGATACCTCTTTGACCGGTGTACTGCGCATCTAGATAACCGAATATGAATAACCTTATGCGGTCTTCAGTTATTCAATCAATATGAACTTGACCTGATGCGAAATCTTTGTTTTTAAAAAAAGTAGTCTGTCAAGCGCAACGGAAATATACAATCTCCTGTACCAATTGGTCATTCTACCTAAACGAATGAGGAGTATAAAGCTATCAAATTTATCCTTGCAAAGCTCAACTACAATACTCATATGTGACGGTTATTCGCAAACGACCGTGACAATGTAGAAGGGCCCCCTCATAAAACGAAAGTAAACCCTGTTAGCGGGTGCAGAAATTTAATGATAGACTACTGTTTATGGTACCATATTCTACATGGGTACTTGTGTTTTCACGGTTATTCGCAGAATGATATATAACATTCGCTAAATGTAGGAGGGTGGTTTTAGGTCATGGCAAAATGGATAGAGATCATAAAATCAAAGACAGCTCTTGTAACGGGTATAGAAGAAATTTAATGATTGACTACTGCTTACATTTACACCTCGTTTCTGCAGCATAACTTAGGACTTTGACAACAATTACAAGTGAATTAAATTTGCTGTAAGTATCTGATAAGTGCCAACCATAACCCCCTGATTTCGCCGAGCCCTAGAACATTCCAAATTTCAACTATATAGTACAACACTGAGCCCAATAAGATCACACAAATTATAGTGTCAGTGTTAAGCTATATATTTGTATTCAATGTTGATGGATCTCTTCGGAAACAAGGAATTCGCATGTAGCACAGCGCTTTCCTTCACAATGAAGCGGTCTTACTTTAGATGTTTTTGTGAAGCAGCTGTTTTTGTTCATCATGTATTTCTTATCTCAGCATGCCCTGAATTATTCCTAGATCCTTATCTGCCTACCTATAATGTGCTTTCTGATTCGCAGTCGGTAGCAGTCTCCGTGATCACCTATAATAACCAGTGATGAGCAGATAGTGCTTTCGAGACTCCGAATCCCTCCGAAAACTTTAGTGTCCGAGGAAAACTACCTACGACTCCGCAGAGCTCAATCTTGGACTCCGAGATACTCGGATGAATCTCGTCAAGTATCCGAAACATCGGACACCCCAGCAAACACAGTACCAGACTCTTATACAGATGTAGAAAAGCCGAGCCG
>ATSW01009629.1:0-18144 GCA_000444245.1 Botryllus schlosseri
CCCCCCCCCGAAGTTGCAAATTCAATTTGTTCAGATGTGACGTTAAATGTACCAGGAGAGCAAGATTATTAGATACCCATTTTCGATTACAAGATTATGAGTCGGCGATATAAGTTGCTATTTCATTTCTCAGTTCATAGACTCGTGCGAGCATAGCTGCTCGACTCAATGCGCGAACATGGCAGATATGCATTACATCGCCATATTGATTCTATGCTTCTAGTTAATGGTCGTAACAATGTTGGTGATTCAGTTTGTGAGACAAAATCATATTTACAGTTTTAATCATTGTGGTCTAAACACTTCAGGTTTTTAGTATTGGGGCACAATGCCTTCTGGTGAATTAACTATGAATACCTAGCCTACGGAGGCTAGTTATCTGTAATTAAACAGTTTAAGTTTGAGATTTTGTCATTGCGTCTGAGATGTTCCAAGCATTTTGAAGCAGCGGAAGGACACCTTTATTGTCACACCCCATCGGTAAACCCTTCAAAAAGTATGGTACACCCTAGGTTGCGAGATACACCCGATTGATAAGCACTGATCTAGTCTACTCTAGACAATCTCCTTCTCCTACTTCAAACGCCTTCGTTTTTTGGCGTCACAATAGACTAATACGATGTAGGCAACTTATATCGTATCAATGCCGCATTCTTTCCAAGCAGTGCTGCACTGCTAATTGAACTCATTGTGAAACGGCGGGCCGCATTCTTGCGATAACTAATTATTATGTCGCGGGCCGGACGATTTCGCTTGGCGGGCCGTAGGTTGCCGACCCTTGATATATATTGTGTACATTCCGCACTAAAGTCAGTGACCATGAATAGGAAATAAATTAACAAGCATAATTTACAAAATGATGGTTACTATCTGGACGAATCTTTTGTAGCGGTGATGTGGATTCCACGAAATCGAAACGAAACTTGGCAGACAGTTTAATTTGGGAAAAACACTTATTTTTGAACAACCCTGTGGGAGGTACTGTATCATTGAAATACTCTATTTAGGCTTGGAGAGTTTGTCAACAGCGGCGCACGTATTCACGCTACGTGGCCATTCCAGCTCGGTCACGTGCCTGGCATTTCACGACAGCTCGTTGGTTTTGAGTAGCGGATGCAAAGACGGTCGGATGAATATTTGGTCCATGCACGTAAGATTATGTTTTTCAATGTTTTGCGTAAAGGTGGATTTTAGCCAGGGCTGTAACCAAGTCACAAGTCGATCTCACTTTTTTAGTTTTGACTCGAGTCAAGTCGAGAACTTTTTAATTCACCACCGAGTGAAATCAGAGTCTTAGTCAGCTAATAGAGCGTCGAGTCCGAGACCAAGTCATTCTGTTCGCTGTTCTGTTTTGAGTTCAATCCTATTCCGCCCAATTTCTTCCAGCTCTGCTCGTGTGATATAGAATGGCTCGCATTCATAATATAGTAATTTTCCTCAGTCTTACCAGTTTCTGTCTCTATTTACCAAGTATCAGGACTGATAGACGAAATACCAATCATGTGGTGACTTAACTATTCTTTTAACTTACAAGCCCTCATTCATGCGTTAGCTTCTTGTTGATATACTTTATATATTTTCATCGTTATTACGAAGAATAAACCGCATACATTCATCATTTTGTACTGTTTTACTTCAGAACGGATCTGTGCTGCAAAGCAATCAGCAGGACAGTCCGATCGGGTGCTTGCAATGGATCGGTGACGAGACTCTGGGCGTTGGTGTGCGTAATTCCAAAGAAATCATTGCCATCACGGTACGTGGCCATTTCGTTTTGCTTGTATGAGTGAAGTTATCTTGTGTGTCCCATTTCTTATATTCCTGGTAATGGTAAATTTGTGAGACAAATGTAGATTTTATTATACTGTACCTAGTAAAAGTTCCCCTGTTTCAATTATCGTGCAGAAATTGGCGTAAAATAGCTTATTAATTCAAATTTGAAATACTTTTCGTCATGCTATTTCAAGGCTGAATAATATATGTCAGTGTTTGCAGTTGAAAGTTTAGACATTGTTAAATTTAAATGTCAAAATTTGAACTACGACATTTCTATGACAAGTCATGTAGGTTAACACTGGGTTGCTGGGGCTTCGTTTCTGGTCGCCCCTAATAATTTGTGTTGGGTTACCGGTATACGTTTTCACCTAGCTGTGACATTTTTCCGTGTTAAAATTTCTCTGACAGTGGACTGCAAAGCCCAATGCTGCTACAAGCCTTTGAGACTGCATTCCTGTGGGCATCCCTTGCAAATAATCGCATATTTTTCAGTGGTTCTTCCCCTCATTGACCTTTCGAACCCCAGATTTTTGTTGAATTACAAAAAGCGAAAATATGCCGTGTTGCAAATTATCACTACCGGTATAGAATACTCGGCGCGCTAGTGAACTGTGCATCAACAGCAGTGTTAAAAGAACAAATCCATTAAAACATGAATTTCACACAATTCAAAAAGATTATGTCAAGTATTTTATGGAAATCTCTGTCATGTCTGTTGTAATGGTAGGGTGTGTGTCTTGACCTCTTGCAAACACTCAAGACATTTTTACCCCAGCTGAGACCCACTAATGTATTTACGCAAAGAAACGTCGTGATCTGATATAAAATAGTGTCTTTTCTCTGTGGTGTACTTACTAGCGATAAATAGTTGCCTACCTTAAAGGTGCTGTGTTGATGATGTTATATCTTAGCATGTATTGCTATATATTGCTAAAAGGCGAACATACCACATGACAACATCAGAAACTATTATTTGTCTTCATGAATTCTATCATCACGATTGTGTGTTTGATTTTGCCATTTGCTATGCGCTAAAATCATTTTCAGATGTCGCCTAAATCGTGGATGAATCAATTTGGAGTGCTGTCGCAAGTGCGAATGTCTCTGTGCAGACAAGGTCTGGTGCACGGAGCTGCTTCTTCCGACTGTTTTCAAATGGCCGTGAACTATCTGCCGGACATCTTGCTTGAGCAGTACAATTATGAAAAGGTAACTATTTTTTGTTCCAAATCCATTCCTATAGTGCATAGTGATAATGCACAATCGGCTCCGTGTACAATTGCCATATACCTTTGTACTTCTACAGGCTGATATTGACAGTGGAAATCAACTGGTCCATTCTCCATTCGTACATTCGATGGTGGCGCTCTGCATGGGACTGGACCTGACCTCTACCATCGCGTATAGAACTAATCCTCAAACGGCCGAGGTAATGTAATCCTTATTCTTATATCGCTGTGTTAAAAGGATTTCAAACTGGACCTAACTAAATGTTGAATGCTCCGCAGATGTCTGAGATTTAACTGGTGTGTTAATGACTGTTTCTGCGGCAGTTATTCCACCGTAATGGTTTATAGTGGTTTCCAACATTGCCCTGCCAATAGTCTGTAAAACTGTTTTACGACTGGTCTCCACTTAAGCCAGTGGTTCTCAGCCTTTTTGTCTCCGCGGACCCCCTTTGGACTATCACGTACCCCCAAGTTTTAGTTCAAATTTAGCTTAAATTATTGTGCAACCGTCGTCTGTCTTGTGCAAATATTAACTGTAGGATAGCGATAAACAGCAACAAAATGACTTTTCTGGAAAATATCATCGTACTATTTGTGTAGAAATTGGGAAGACTTTTCTCGTTTCGAAGCGAATTCTGTAGCTTAATTTCTTGAAATACACGGTTTTGTTTTGAAAATCCGTCAATTTGATATGAACGATTGCCGAAAGTCCTCATCTTGAAGTAATTCTGGAATAGCGGTTATCTATTTCACAGGAGATAATCGATTTTTTTTTTCAAACAGAATTTTTTCTAAAACTCAACAAAACATCTGTAAACGGTGTTTATATCACTGGGCTGTTGGTAATTAAAATGAGTTTGCGCTGTAGAATATTTCATTGCAGACCTCCATTCTGCCATTCCGTCCTGAAGTTTTATCATTTATGAAGCGAAACTGTCTCGTCATTTCTCTAATGAAAATAATACTAATTGGGTTAATATCCATTTTGTAAATTTGGNNGTTTCGCGGACCCCCGGTTGAGAACCCCCGCCTCAAGCTCTATTGTTACAACTCCATAGGTTGTCGCGCACTTGAACATATGACTTTATAAACCCAGAACTAATCCTACCCACAATCCCGACATGAACTTAACCCTAGCCCTAACCCAACTGGAACTCTGGCTTTACCCACTTCCTAACTGCCACATGCTTTCATGTCCACGAACCCAAGAGATGATATTCCAAACCCATTTCCGATCAATTGCATTTCTGTCCATGACAAGATACGTTAATTAATTTAGCTAATCTAGAGTTATAATGACTCGAGTCCGTATTTTGAGAAAATGACTCGACACGAGTCAATCTGCGTATTGACTCGACTTCGACTCATGTCATTGCGCATGACTCGAACCAAGTCGTATGCCTCGAGACTCAGACGGCCAACACCGACATTTCATTATCATTTCGAAGAATAGAAAAGTAACCGCACCATTGAGATTTTGTCTATTGGTACTGGTACTTGAAAATGCGACTAGAAATTGCTATGAGTAAGGAAAATTAGTATATTATAAATACGACCCATTCGATACCACCAAAAAGAGTTTCAAAAAGTGGGTTTAACTAGAGTTTAACTGGAAACTGAGCAGTCAACTCAATGACTTGGACTCGGACTCGAGAATATTATTCAATTGTATATTCAGGTTCCATAACTCTTGTGTCTTCAATTTAATATTTTACTCACGACAGACTCCTGACAAACTCGACCTGTTGGAGAACTGGGCTTGGCTCGCGGACGTGGAGATGTTCACCGAGATGGTCAACTCCCTGCATCAACGCAAGCCTTTTCATAAAGGCTTTGAAGCTGAGAGTTTAGTTGACGAGGACTTTTCGGGTTACGTTGACGATAGCGATAAAGACGTGCCGACCTCGAGCAAAATAACCCCGAGGATCAGCTACAGGGTTGGTATATATTTTTTTTGAGATTATTCGTGTGTGTCTTGATCACATGGAAATATAATGTGACGATTATCGTCACCCAGCGTTAACGTTCCGATATTTTATTGCCCCAGGACAACCGACGCTGGTCGTTGAAAATGGACGGGCAGGTCATGGAATGGGCCGTCTTGCATCCTGAAGATTGGCAACCTGGTGGTCGGTGCGATTGTTACCTCGCCGGGGGTGGCAGGAATGGGCAAATCGCAGAAGTGGGCTCGTCTTCGAACGTGTTCAAGAAAGCAGACTCGTTCGCTCTGGCGCAAGAGGTTGGTCGTGTGTTGCTGTCTGAAATCTAATGTGTTCCGCAGGCTATCATATTGTCATACGACAGCGGTTCTCAAATGCCAGTCCACGTCACCCTTCCTGCTGGTTTGATGAACATATTAAAAATTTATGTCTCAAATACAAAATGCTAGAAGTTGAAAGCTGGTCTGGCAATCGCAGAATGGAACACCAGATTTTGAATTGAATCGAAATTAGGAAAAAATATTTCACGGTCTCTGTTGTACTTAGCGTATGTCACAGTTCTTCAAGTGTTTTAGGCTACCTAACTGATTGAAGGTAGTGGGTCGTTAATAGTGCTGTAAATTTCTCTGCAATTATAAGTATTAATAACGATTTTTAAGACATGTCAAAACCGATTCCAGCGGGAGAAAACTATCAAAGAAAAATAGAAGGTAGATTGTGATATGTATGGTAACTCACGACAACATTACTATTTACCAGGGTTGTAATCAAATCACCAAGTTCCAAGTCACAGGTCAATTTTTTATAGTTTTGACTTCAGTCAAGTCGAGTCATTTAAATTCACCGCCGAGTCAAGTCCAAGTCAGGTAGTAGAGGGTCGAGTCCAAATCGTTATGTTCACTGTTCACTTTTGAGTTCAATCGGGCTCAACCCACTTTTTCAACTCCGCTCGAGTGATATAGAATGGTTCGCACTCATAATATCATAATTTTCCTCAGTCCTAACAGTTTCTGCCCTATTTTCAGAGTATCAGGACTGATAGACGATATACCAATCATGTGATGACTTTTACGATTTCTAAAGATATAATGAAATGTGTATCTTAGCCGTCCCAGTCAATACGATGTGCAAAATGACTAGACTCCACTCGAGTCGCCTAAAATTCGGGACTCTAGTCATTACAATCCTGCTATGTACGTTTCCAAAGTGTAAAATAGTACATTTGCTTAAAAGACTTTGGCACAACTGAAAATTATCTAAAAAACAGAGCACTCGATCAAGTAGCGTTAATGAGAAAGCTTTGTAGAGAACTGAGAAAAGTGAAAGGACAATTTTCTGATGATGACTCCAGTCGAGTGTCAGCCAAAAATATTCGGGTTTGATTCAGTATGAATGCAGTATTCATTTAAAACAGGCACCGCCAACTAAAATGGCCCGCGTTCCACTTTTGAAATTTAGTAGAGGCTCCGGGCCGAAAATATGCAATATCGAGACAGAATAGGCCACACCTTTTACCAATCACGTTTTTAAAACTTTACGCCAGTACAACGCTGTGTTTTCTGCGACGGGCAGAGTCACCATAAAAGAAATCATATTTTTATCAAGAAATACAAAGCGACAAAAAGTATCACGATCATCACCTTTATTTTGAACTATGAGCTTCACATTGAATGTGACAACATCTTTGAGCGGCTATGGAACTGATATTGGAGTTAGCAAGACACGGTATAGGTTGAATAACTGTCACCTCGCCATGCTTGATCGTCTGGAGAAGCCCTAAGCTGTATTCTAACTGTCTCTGACTTGGCATGTCATGGCAATATATGCCACTTCATATCGGCTGATTCTCCCTCGATGGAATGCTGGTGCCATCGCCGAAGCTGTTTCAGATATCGAGGAATAGTAATGTTGGGCACAGGAGAATAGCTTATTTTGAATAACAACAAATTTTTGAATCTCAAATCAGAACGCGGGCCGCAAAATGTGACCTTATGGGCCACGTGTTGTGAGCCCGTTTTAAAAGTACTTCTTTTGTATCTGACAGGTGGTGTGCGGGCAAAATTGTACTTTCACCATCCAAAGCAACGGCAGTGTGTCTGCGTGTGGCGAAGGTAGCTACGGCCGTCTCGGGCAAGGAAATTCTGACGATTTAAACACCCTGTCGATCATAACTTCGCTGCAAGGTGACCAAACACTTGGCACAATGATTGAGTCGAGCGCTGAGAGATGAAATTATGAGCTTATTGTCACGTAGAGTTAATTTAACGAGAATTGTAATTTCAATGTTATTTGCCGCTATAGAAGTCTTGGAACATCAATAGGTCGTATCGTAACCTGTAGTGGATAGTAAATCGCGTTATGGAAAGGACATCTGTGAAGTTGTGAACAACCAAGCGCCGGAATAATACACTTCTTGTCACTAAGATTCGATTCATCAACAAGAATTAATAGTTTCAACACTATTATCGACTGTAGAAGACTGTAAACCTCGATTTGTCATATCGCAGCTTACGAAACATGTAGTAGAAAGCTATCTAAGTCATGATAAAGCCACAGTTGCGAAGTGCAGTGAAATGGGTATGCTCCAAAAAATAGCGAATAATCTTTGATGTGCTGTAGATCTGAGATTGTATTATTAGTGAACTCATAAAANATGCATTAGGGCTGTTAAAAAATTCAAATTTTACCGGCTACTTGGAAAAATTGTTTGGTTGCCGAAAAAACGCTACACACCAAATTTGACTCGATTTCAACCAGTAGAAGAATTGCTGTACAACAAATAAGTTTGGATTTATTTAGTATAAATTAGTATTTGTATTTTTCGAATTTTCTTGGTAACTTGATGAAATTGTTAGGTTGCCTAAAAAAATCGCTGCATGCCAATTTTCGCTCAATTCCAAGCTGTAGAAGCATTGCTACATAAGAAATAGGTTTGTATTTATTCGAAAGAAAGAAATTGAGCCAAAATTAGTGTGCAGTGTTTTTCTAGACAGCCCGTTAATTTTATCGAGTAGCCAGTGAAATGTGAAAAAAAGTGATTTTTGAACAGCCCTATTGTACATATTTGAACTTGATCATTGATACTGTTGAAATGTCATAATGAGTGATGCTCGATAAGGTGACTCAAAGCCTACTGCTCAATCCAGAGTCAAATAACTCTAGTACTCAATTTTGCCGAAATCTAGGGTTAATTCAAACAGGCGTTTTCACAAATTTCCGCCTTGTAATCGAAATTTTTGATATTCAGGCTTCGTGGTGACACAGCTGGCCACGTCGGTGGGCAGCGACGGGCATTCGCTGGCTTTGACCGAGTCAGGGGAAGTGTTTTCTTGGGGAGACGGAGACTACGGCAAGCTGGGACACGGGAACAGTGACAGACAACGTAGACCAAGACAAATCGAAGCATTGCGGGGAGAATCCGTAGTGCAGGTTATTGGGGCCCTTTTTTTGTTCTACCACAACTTATTCTGCAGAGATGGTCAAAGTAGTCACACTTGGTACTGCAGTAGATGTAAAAGTAGAATAAAAAGAGAGGTCAACTACTCTTCTACTCTAGTATATGTAGAAGTAGCGATTTACAAGGAAGTAAAAATGTATGTATTCTTGGCTTAGCTTTGTCTTAAAGGCACAAGGGCAGTCGTGAGTCGAGTCATTCCAACCCTGGCGATTTCTAAGATAGTAAATTCCACCTCTGGCATTCTATCGACATTAATTTCAGGTGGCGTGCGGTTATAAGCATTCGGCGGTGATTACCTCAGATGGAAAGTTGCTCACGTTCGGGTACGGAGATTTCGGCCGTTTGGGACACGGTACTACTGCTAACAAAAAAGTGCCGGAAAGAGTGGCCGCGTTGAGAGGGTGCCCGATTGGAAAGGTGAGAGTCAGTGCTCTATCTGATTAATGACTACTACACAGGCAATATCTTACACAGACATTGAATTGTGTTTGAATTATACGTTTCAGGTGTCGTGCGGCATGAATCACACGCTGGCAGTGTCTCAGGATGGCGAGACAGTGTGGTCGTTTGGTGATGGAGAATTCGGCAAACTCGGTCAGGGTTGCACGTCTTTGAAAATGGAACCGACCAGGGTAGAAGCGCTGAGTGGTGTCACGATTGCCAAAGTGTGTGCCTCTGCGAAATTCTCTGTCTTTTTGACAAAATGCGGCCGCGTTTATACATGTGGACAAGGTAAGAGATCCATTTAAATGATACTTTATTCATTTCAACCTCCAGATATTTCCTATCATGGGTGGTGTCAATGATTAGTAGGGCAAGTTTTTGCAACTTTTGCAAATATTTTTACAGTTTCCGACAGCTTCCCAGACACTCAGAATCTATGTATTATGATGTTTCAAGCTGCTTGGAGGGATTTTATATTGCAACTTTCTCCATTTATCATACCAATTTTTACTGCAACTTTTATCAAATATTGCATGAAAATGTAAAGGAGTGATTTAAAAACAAGCTATAAACTATTTCTAGTATGGTTTTATTTTCTTTGATTTGGATAACAATGCGCTACATGATGAGTTTGCTGCATCTGACTGTTATCTACGACACAATGGCTTGCAAGCAAGATGTTCAACTACCCCTGCCCAGCAAGACCGTGTTCGAACAATATGTAAATAGATCGATATAATTATTCTGTCGTTTAAATTTGAGATAGTTTCCCGTTTCACGAACGCCCAGGCGAGACCGCCGAAAATTACATTTTCACTGGGTCACCTTTTTCAGGCTATTGATTGGTTAAAGTCGCTAAGAGTGAATTTTTCTGCAACGCCTTGGGTCAACATTGCAGACCTAGGGGATTTGGGGTGTGTTATTTGACTTGTTTTAGGCGGAGGGATTATCGCTATGCTGTTTGTCTTCTTTGGTGAAAATTATTCTCGCATTGCACAATTTTCTTGATGCGTACCGGTGAAAAATGTAATTTTTTGCGATCTCGATAGTCGGTCGACCGTCCATGGAGTGGCAAAGGAACAAATTTGGCAGCTATGCAGGAAGCAGTTTATGCAGCGCAACCTTTCGAGTATCTCATACCCTAATAATTCAACAAAAATTATAAATATTACTTTTTACTGCAACTTTCGTTAAAATTAAGTGCAACTTTCTCGTGATTTTAGTACAACAAAAACTTTCCCTAATGATTAGCAATCCAATCTAATCTTAGACAATTCCAAAGCTCATAGACATGATAACAGTATTTACAGTGTGCTGGACCATTTACCTGCAGTAACTTAGGTCAGATGGTATCTGCTGTGGCTGTATGTTCGGGTCATCTCTGTAATCATGTCATAATTGGGCTAAATCGAGTGAGCTAGTGATACAGCCCTAATTATAACCTCATCAGTGTAGGGCTGATGTGGAATGATGGAATATATACCTTTTATGCGACCGCAAGGAGAATAATTTCACTTCTACAGTACATTTAACACTATTGGGAACTAAACTTTTTCGTGCAGGAGATTATCACTGGAACCATGTCCCCAGACCGGACTACCACTTGGACTACCAATAGTAATGTCGACACAACTGCATGCAGAGATTAGTGCGGAATTTCATGCCTTGTTGAGTTCCAATATCTATTACTAGAAATTAAATTCTCGCTGTTAGATAGCCCCATGAAATAATTCTCCATCAGTTTAATACTTTTTTGTTAAGTAATCAATAAGCGTCACTGCAATTAGTGTGGAAAAGCCACAAAATTTTTTCCCACGTCGCACCTCTGTAATACTTGTTTTTCCTCAATCTCGTTCAGATGGCTTCATCGGTCAGCCTGACAGTACGATAAGACCGAGGCCCACAGTGATGGTGCCGGTGATGGTCCCGGCGCTCCGAGATCACAAAGTCGTGGACATTGCCACCGGCGCAGACCATACCATCGCTCTGACGTCGGACCATTTGGTTTTTGTTTGGGGATCGAACAGTGACGGCCAGGTATGCGTAGTAGCATTTCCATGAGTTTTATTGCATGCACGCTACATTTCATTTCTATTTCGAATCAGTGGGGCTCTAGTCATAACCGTTTCTGCCTGTACTGTGGTATCGCTGCGCTAGTTTGACCAAGTTTCAATAGCATGCCCCCGTCCTTGAAAATGTAACACATGGTGAAAACCTATATTTTTCTATTCAGCTTGGACTTGGTCATCACGACCACGTTAAGGAACCTGTCATCTGCACCGAATTGTCCGGTATGAACATCAGCCAGGTGGCAGCTGGTAGGAATCACACTGCCGTGTGGACTTCTCAACCTGTCGGGCAAATAAGGTCGGTGTACGCTTTGGCGCGATCGACATAGATAAGCAACAATGATATATTTCAGCTATTACAAAACTGGTTTTCTCCATTTGTATTTTTTGCTGGCTTCTTTGGTTTGAAATCGCTTGGTGAAAAGCTCGCCCTTGACTCATCCGCTCAAGCTTGATTCTGAACAATCAAAGGCCATAAATCCTGCCATTGGCAAACATCTGTTGGATAATCCCGCTTGCGCGAAAAATTATCGAGACGACATATTTTGCGTGGTTGGGAGGGGCCGTTTACACTGTCATTTGTGTGCCTTGGAGTCGATTTTTATCAAAATACACCAGCGAAAGCTGTGTCCACAAAAGGAGTTTGTGTATCGTCTAACAACATTACATTAATTGCTCTCATATTCGAAATTTCATGCTGGTGACGTCACATTTTGTGATAAGATTGTTGATGTACGATATTAGAATTGAATTCTCTACTAGTTGCTGACGATTACCCCTGACGAGTGTCGGTTGAAAATATTCGGGCTCATTTCGACATGAAGATACTAATGAATTTTATATTGAAGTCATCTGCCTCCAAAAAGCTCTTTTCCATTTTTGCTTGTAAATCACGTTTACTTCTTAAATTTTGTCAAGAATTGGAACTAATGGTACTCGCAGATAGGTGGAGTAAAAAATTCCAGATTTTGAATCCAACACACAAAAACCTTGAAGTGCATGTCCGAAAATCTAAATTATGATATCACTAGGACGAGGAAACCTGGGGTAATCGTGATTTGTTATCGTAATTCCAAGTAATCGTAAAAAATACAAAATACACAAAATACATGAAAACTTAATATTTAAACTTTCCACACTAACCCCATTGTCTTGTCTAGGGCGATTATTTTTTGACGCAAGAACGGAGGTTTTGCGCTAAAAAATGAAAATTTTAACATTTTTTGGCATTAGAACATTTGATTTTGACAAAATTTTATGCTGTAGTATTTAAATTAGACATTATTGCACAAAATGTTTGACTGGCACTTTTCTACATTTCCGGTTGCAGCATTCAGTCCTAGTAGCTTGGCAAGCATGGAAATAAAACGTTCAACAGCAGCATCCCGAGTTATGACGTTCTCGTGATTGACATGCAAAGCCTAATACTAATCTACTATACTGCTACTACTATATCAAATTTCTTTATGTTTTCGATGAATTTTTGCTCATTATACGATGCTGATTACAGGGCTATTCACGATATGAAGCTATCCGATTCCGCGTATTGCGCACATCGAGCCAGGGTGTCGCGTGTAGGCTGTCCGGACCGCGTCCCCGTACAGTACAACCATCTCCATGACATACCGATGACGGCTTTGAGATCTCGCCTTCTCGTTCTGCAATACTTTTCCGATCTGACGTCGGCCTGTTGGAGATGCTTTGGACTTACTAACGTGGACCCTGTTAGTGTTTCATTTCGGCACTTTCTTTTATTATAAGCAGAGTGAATGCAATAAATCGTCCAGTGTTCCATTTTTGCATAACTTGTCCTTAAATTGGAACTTTTTAATATTCTTTCATTACCAATTCATAGGCAATGATCGTGTACACGTTTATGGGTTGTTGTGTAATCTGATTTAACGGTTATTGCATTCGGAGTAGTGCATTTCAAAGCATATAAAGCGTTGAGATATTTGCATATGTTTGCTATCATATCTTGGCCATAGTGCCCTTATGATATTCATGGCAGAATTCATCAAAGTTTCTGTGTGCGGTTTCTGTTCGACTAAGAACGACAAAGGAACTTTTGAGATTGATTTCGGCCATGCGCGAACCAAGGCCACAGTCCTGCTTTTGAAATTGTCAGGGAATTTCAACACTGTTGACTTATGGCCTATCAGATAAAGGCTTGGGCACCGAACTAATGTATATCTTTAATGATCGTCCAACACAAAACTCTATATACAGTGGAACATTGCAAACAGCAAATTCAACCATTTTGTTTCATGGCAAGGGCTTTGTGACTGGTATATTTTGATCTTACAGATTACCTCGGCTCCGTCCAAGTATACGGTTGTTACGAATGCGTTCAAACACGGTACCATTCAACCATTGCTCAACTCGAAAGTCAGTTCGTTAGCACTGGTACGCTCTCTTGGTAAGTAATGAATTTTCTGCCATAACATTAACAAAAGTATAAGCGATTGTTGCTTTTCTCTACACGGACAGGACAGCCATTGTGGTTACACCGCTGGTCTCAACCCTGACTGAACGTAATTGAGTACGACTCACTATGATGTCATATCAGTGGGAAAGACTTGAAAAGTTCAATTATATACCTTTTTGTGGCATGAGGAAAATGATACAAAAACAATTTTTTATTACCTGACGATATCTCGCTTTTGGACCTGTTGCGAATTTGTCACAAAGGTGTTGTTTCCGTGAATATTCATTATTCATGGCTTTGTGTTAAATGCATTAGAGATGATGATATGACCAATCGTGGTCATATGAACAGGGTTGTAATCAAGTCACAAGGTTCCGACTCACAAGTCAATCTCACTTCTATAGTCTTCACTCGAGTCAAGTCTAGTCATTTTCAATTCATCGCCGAGTCAAGTCCAAGTGAGTCATTGTGTTGACTNNNNANNTTTGANTTGAACTCTTGTTCAGCCCACTTTTTACAACTCGCCTGGTGTTGTTGTCTGCTGCACATTCATAATATCCTCAATTTCGTCACTTTTAACAGATGCTGCTCGCATTTTCTAGTACCAGTACCGATAAACAAAATGACAACAGTGTGGTAACTTTACTATTCTTCGAAATTACAATGAAATGTTGGTCGTGGCTGTTGGAGGGTCGAGTCATTCGACTTGGTCCGAGTCATGCGCAAAGACTCGAGTCGAGTCACCAAAAAATCGTGACTCGAGTCAATACAACCCTGCCTATGAATCTCAGCCGAAAATACACAGGTTTATTTCAATATGAATACATGCAATTCAAGAGTCTAGATATCTTTTATTTGGGTGTTTGGCAATAATGCTTGTATGGTACGTTTGCTGACAGCCGACCCACGTGTTTATAGGTAAAACGATGGTACAAGGTCGCAACTACGGTCCTCATATCACCATCAAGCGCTTTTCAATGACCGGCAAGAAGACGAGATCTATCTTCATGCAGACTGCCCGTCAAGTATGTCGGCAGGTGACTTCTGTATCTGTAAAATGACTTATATCTCTTATATTTGATAGGTGGTGAAATTGAACCCGGAAGAACTTCGTCTGCCTGCCAGGGCTTGGAAAGTGAAGTTGTTGGGGGAAGGTGCCGATGATGCCGGCGGTGTATTTGACGATACCATCACGGAAATGTGTCGGGTTCGTATTGGAAATGTGATTACTTGCCATCCTTGGGAATACTTTGAGATTTGTTCCCTAATTATTGTCGCTCAGACCATTATACTTCTTCTACTTTCCTTAACTTTAACCGAAATGCACCAGTGTCACATGCTTGAGTCTTGCATGCTCGATTACATCCATGAACCCAATTCAGTACTGTTTATTTGGGAAAGCATGATGTCACAGCTATTTTTCGCGGCTGTTAAAGCCGCACTGATAACAGTCTCTGTTGAAATCTTGGTGTCAGCCGACTCCAATCAATATTTATCAGCCAATGTCATGATTACTGATAATATTATTCCAAATGAGAAAGTCTTCATATGGTGTCTTCACTATAGAAGTTAACTGCTGAAAACTAGTGATTCCTGAACTGCTTCTCGGAGGGCTAGTTTCTTACTCTGCTGGAGTTGTATTGTGAATAAATATACTTTCAAATTACGACTACTAATTAGAAATCCTGGTTGTAACATGTCACATTTTGATATCCAACTTATCGGCATAAATTTGTTGTAACAAACAATGTGAGTTGGAGCCTCAGTCATTGAGTAGCATAACTCTTTGTGATTTTAGGAGCTGGAGACTGGCGTGGTGGATTTGTTCATTCAGACTCCGAATACCTTGTCCGGCGTTGGTTCCAATATAGACAGGTGAGTCGTAGGATTAATTCAAGTTCAGTATTTGGATATGTTGTTTTGCCGTGGACTCTTACGCTTGACTGGCATTTCCATTTCTTCTGTCTAACAATGGTACTGTCATCACACTCCCATGTGATTTTTTGTTTTCCGGCAGGTTTTTGTTCAATCCGTCGCAGAATTCCAAAGACAGCCTGTCCCTGTATCGTTTCATCGGTATTTTGTTCGGAGTTGCGATGAGGACCAAGAAACCTCTGGACTTGCATCTCGCGCCCATGATTTGGAAACTTATAGCAGGTTTGTATTCCACCTGCGTCGGTAGCAAGGCTGAGTGTTTCGATTCTGAATTGGGTATACGAGTATCACTAATGATGACATCATCAAGACCAAACAAGGTTTACAGCTTGCCGCAGTGGAAAATACTACAGAAATTAGAATTCTCATTGATGAAATAAGTCTATTGGGAAGTCCCGTGTACTTTCGATACTAAAAAAACTTGAAAATACGCTCTTTGAGTGCAAATACGTTTTGAGATTATGTCGAGAATATTTCCGTCGCAGGCGTCACCATCACGCTGGAGGATTTGGAAACGGTCGACATGCTCACGGTACAGTCGCTGCGCGGCATTGCTCGCATCGAAGAATCGGGCGTCACTCGTGACAATTTTCATGAGGTAACTTTTCCTCTTCCGGCAGGGTATGTGCGGCAGATGAGCTGATTTATACGAAAATTGAAAAGGGCAGTTTCAATCGTCAGTGTGACAAATTCTTTTGAATGGCATTAATCGGTCCTTTTGAGGTACATGTCGATTTAAATCAATTACTTTTAAATTCAACCGAACACTATCCAACTCTAAGCCATCCATCGATGTTTGTCTCTCCATTGAACTGTCACTCGAATGAAATCAACCTACCCAGAGGTGATGAAAATGCTTTTCTGCTCAACTCAATGTAAAACTAAAGTAAATTTTTGCTCAAATGCAAGTAGAAGTAACAATTATTAAGCTTCAAAGGACCAAAAAGTGGTCAATTGATTATTTTCACAACGTTGGTTTGATCGAGGCGACGCCTATTTTAGCATTTGATATGAGGTCATTACTTTTGAAATAGCAAGATGCATGGTCTCAACTGGCATAAAAAGACTAATGAAACCTCAAACAGCTGGAATCTTCAAATATATAGTTATTAATCGTGACGCAAGGTCTATTTCACGCGGTTTTCATAATAATTTTGCTCAAAACGGTAATGTGAGCTTGTCCCAAAACTACTTGCATGACCCCCGTTTGATCTTGCGTGAATTTCTCTCCAGGTAATTCCGTTGGAGTATTTCGTGGGTCAGAACTCGCAGGGCACGTTTGTGCCGATTATGCCTGGCGGACAGGGGATTCACTTGACGTTCGACAACAGGAAGCAGTACGTCGAAAAGGCGACGCAGTTCCGTCTGCACGAGTTTGATAAACAGGTCGGTGTGGAGGTGTCCGATTTGTTCATTCCCACCGGTGTGTCTCAGATTTTTTGTTTTTACTACACTGTTTACCGTCTGGATCCTTTCTTGAGTTTACGAGGCCATAACACCAAGTGAACACAATAGTGACGATATTTCCTCTGCGCATGCACAAGCATGTCTATTTAGGGCAGCGGCAAGCATCTGAGGGGAGGTGCGAAGCTGCCTGTGACCATTTAATGGTTTTTCGTGAACTTGGAATGAGTTTAATTTGTGCTTATATTTCCAAGTTTCAACAATGGCAATAATACTAATTGTATTTCGATTTTAAATGTCGTAATTTATCGTACCATCCACACAATGATGCTAGATTATGACCAATGCTGAACCTTGAACTGATCAGAAGATGTCCCTTAATCAAGTTTAACTGGTGTATATGTGCAGCTTGGGTTTAGCTTATAGCCAGGTGCGTTTGAGCTAAGCTCAAGGGGGATAATATGAGGGATTGGGCACCAAAATCGCTGAAATATGTAGGCTATGTGCCACGTCATGGGCATTATGTCCAGTATCAATTAAACGATGCCTGCGTTATTGGGATTTTCTGAAATTTATCCTGCTTGCAATATTGATTAATCAGTCTGTTAGCCCCAGTGTTGGGAATGTGCTGGGACTCAAAAAATACCAATGTGAATTTGTTGAGCAGCTGAAGTAATTCTTACATTGTGTATTCACAGCAGTTTACCTACTGCATAGGACAATAAATTGTAGACTACATGCAATTAAAATAGGCCAAACACCTCAAAAGCNTCCATGTACTACTAGTGGTACACAACACATGCCATACTTTGAGAATCATTAACTTACACAAAATCTCGATTTTAGATTGCCGCTGTCCGGGAAGGAATGGCCAGGATCATTCCGGTCCCGTTGTTTTCCCTGCTGACTAGCGAACAGCTGGAGAATTTCGTGTGTGGCGCCAGGCTTGTGGATGTGGATGTGTTGAAAGCGGTAGCGAGGTACGGAAATTTGCAATTTTTCAGTGTTACAATCGTTTGCACACACTTGTTGTATCGACATTGGCCCAAATAGGCAAATCTCCAACATGCAGACGACTTATTTCGATGTTTTTTTCAATTCCATTCTTTGAGTTCATAAATTGTACCGCAATGAGTGTAGTCTTGAAAGCAATATTATGATTTTTGATAAAATGCCGATTTTGCCTAAAAATTGATTGTTACACGATGAACGACTAACTACATACAGTAGGGATTTTCAGAAATGACTTTTTTTCTCAAATTGTACTGGCTACACCCCAAATTTGGTAAATTCCAGCGAGTAGCAGCTTTGCTACAGGAGAAGAAAGTTTATTATTAGTTTATTATATAGAAATAAATTTAAAAAAAATTAAAAATTTTCTGTTCGCCCCATGAAAGTGTTACTCTGTCTATAGAAACGATGTTCACCAAATTTGGTTCAATTCCAACCAGTGGAAGCGGAG
>ATSW01009630.1:0-10352 GCA_000444245.1 Botryllus schlosseri
GTGGTGAATTGAAAATGACTCGACTTGACTCGAGTCAAAACTATAAAATTGAGATTGACTTGTGACTCGGAGCCTTGTGACTTGGTTACAACCCTGGATTCTTCACAAGGAGTATGAAACGAACCCTCGACACAACGACCCAATTTTAGTGTGACAATTAACCTAATTTTAGTGTTACAATTAACCTAACGGCAATGTCATGATTGCATTGAAATGGCCACATGTGCTTGTTTATCAGCAACAAAGCAGTTAGAGAGCCTTCAAGTCACATATATTTGCCTGCGTGCCTTGATTTAAATATTTATCAAGTTCATTCCAATAAATTACAGAAATATTCACGGCACATGTCTGCCAATCTGTGGCGCCGTAGCGGTACACAGTTTGGGAATCACTGAACTAGTCGGCAGAATTTCAAAAGCAAGCTAAGACAACTTATTTCAACCAATCACATCAGTTGGCGGACAATGGGCAGGATACCCTGAATAAATTTGCCGTTCGGGTTACAGAACTTGAGAATAGCACGAAACAATAAAAAATGGTAATTTTGTTATTTAATTCACTGAAAGCTTCTCGACTAACTCGTCAGTAGCAAACGTCTGTAATATGGTGAATCCAATTCAAATTTAGATGATTTTCCTACGATGTGACGTCATAATACAAAAACAAACATCAATTCTCGAGTATGGTACTGCGGTAAGACTGGCAACAGTACATAGCCTAACTGACGTAAACATACATGGTCATAAATAACACTCCAACAACACATAACATCAATGAAATAAGAGACATTTCTGTAGTCTCTGGAAAACTTCAAACGAAATATATATATTGTAATCAAGGTAAAGCAAAATGAAGTAATCTTCAACATAATCTAGTAGCGCATAAGCATATATAATCAAGTGACAATGTCATTGTGCAGTTCAACTCAAATGTCCGCCATGTAGCCTACAAATCAGTCTGCATTACAGGGTTGGTGCACAATAAGGCCTGTATAGAATCAATGTCCCGTTCCTTACTGTAACTAAGACAATAACCGCTGCTCACCTGTTCCATTAGGCAAAACGTACTGAGATGTGAGATTCAAGTCAGACAATAAGTAGCCTACATTTGGTTCGTGCATAAAATCCGATCAGTAAGTACAAGTTTCAAATTCCACTTTCCCATCTAATTCTAAACCAGTGTTTCTTGACCTTTTCAGCGTTCGTACCCCTTGAGATTTTAATAAAGATTTCGCGTAACCTCTCCCCTGTCCATTTTCAACACAAACTCTGATGAACTTTGCTTAAAATCAAAAACACCATTAACATGAAATAGTGCGAAAAACATTTTTGAGTTGAATATATTGACCCAGCTCCCTATTGATGATTCTCCAATTTAAAGTAATTTAATAAAAAAAATAGAAATAAAAAGGTTAGTGTGAGCAAAGGACACCGATTCCATATACAGGGACCAACTCAGAAAATATTCCAATTGTTGGTTTCAAAAATAAATAAAATTAGGCTCTACATGGCGTATAGGCCTAATACCACAATCTCGTACCCCTAATGGGTTCCACTGAAAGAAACAGTTAAATGCTAGAGCACAAATCTGAATGAGCAGTTTTTATAACAGAGGTATTGTTCCTGCTTCCTGGGAGTAGAAGTATGTAGCTAACCAAAGTATTATAGTTTTAGCTGGCTGACCACTTAACCTGGAATCCTGTATCCTGGTGAGATCTTCTTAAGACGCCAATATTACACAAGACATCGGATATATTTCAGACGTTGATAACAGTAGATTTAGCAAATGAGTCTCCTGGTTCTTTCCTGACTTCTGACTATACCGTCTAAATCCTGATTGGAATCGCTGGCATTTTTGCCTGATATGTCAGGTGAGCAGCGATGATTTCCCAAGTTTAAGTAATTTAATAAAAAATAATTAAAAAATGAAATATATAGTGTGACCACAGGACAGGACAGTGAGGACACCAATTCCATAAAGGCCGTCTATACGTGCAAAATACATACATTCGCGAACGATATGTGCACAAGCTACGTGCTATCAGTATGAGTCGGAATAGTACTGAGGCTGACTGATAGGGTGCTATGTTATCAGCCCCCAATTATATATTACAAACCAGCTCTAGAGAACAATTACCATAACGTAAAAGCGTAGCGGAAAGGAAACGGAACCCCCTTGAAATAGAATTTCGCAACTGCTATGCGCACTGCAGCATGGTTCGAATGTATCACTAGTTTTGAGATATCGACCATGGTACCTACGTTTTGAAGCAGCCGTTCCCAAACTTTACATTTTTTTGTAAACTAGAAAATTTACAAACCGCTCGTGACACACTTAACAGAAGTAGAAAAGTCTCTTTTAAGAAATTATTTCTACGTGTTCACGCAAAGGATCAGTGATGTTTATACGAACATTTACGACTGGATCGATGTTTATTGACAAACATACCCGCATCAGGCAGTATCTGTCTTTACTGCAATCAAAACAGATATGCCACATTCGCTTAGCCATGGACAAAAAAAATCAACTTTCCATCTAATGGATGAGGTGAGAAAAAAACTTTATTTCTGGAGCTGAGCAGACAAGTTGACTTTTTTTAATAGTCAACCGACCGCGAAGCGCGAAAAATTTACCACTTTTTCAGGTTTTCCCTCCGGTTTCGCAAGTCTGAAAAAGTGTTCTCTTTTCAGATTTCCAAAATATGGTAACCCTGATTTAGACTATACTAATTTTTCTCCCTTTTAGCAGTTTCTGGTCGCTTTTTCAAGTACCAGTACCAATAGTCCCGTGGTTCCAACCTTTAGTCTTCATTCCCCAGCCCACTACTCAAAACTCCTATACACCCTTAAAAATGCCTCTCCATAACATGCCCCAAGACGTTTCAGCAGGGACTTGCTATTGGAAAACCACAGCCACGCCAGTGCGCAAAACAATCACCTAACTACACCAACCGATACCGGTAAACCTCCAAATTTAGCGAAAGCGTTTGTGACGCCATCACTGGTTGTACGGAGTTAAAAATGAGTTTTTGTGAACAAAACGCAATATAATTTTCGAGATGGCCACAGTCCGGTTCAGCAGCCGGAGCAGGATTTCATTGATTTTTTACCTGGCCGGGCTGGATCCGGATTTTGAATTTGCGGTGGCGGTCGGATTTTAGCCGGATATTTTGCTGCAATATGATTAATTAGCATTGTTCTGGCAGGATTTTTTCGGATTCCGAACTGGACCTTCACCAGTCGGATTTTTTTCGGACTCTGAATTTCCGATTGCCAGCCGGATCCGGATCCCGAAATTTGGGAATCCGCGCATCTCTAGCGCAGTTAGCTGGTAACGGTTATCAATATCACGCATGTCTCCGTGAATGTAGACTGTCCTGTATATAATGTTCAACAAATTCGTATATTACCCACCAGAAACTATTGAATTGGGAGCCACTGATTTATAGTAATGTACTAGATGTGTAGATCTGTATTGTTGGAGATTTTTATTTTTATGAGCCAGTGAAAATTCGGGGTTCCGCGAAGGCTTCCAGATTTCCGAGTGTTCCGCAGGTTAACCCCTACCCTAAACACATCGCCCGAACACAAAACCTTTCACGCAAACTACCAAGCAACGCAATTATTTTATTCCGCCGGCTAGAACGCGACAGACGCGTAAAATCGCGAGGCCTCAGGCTTCCAAGCGTTGTTTCTCGCAGACGGCTGCTTTGTATCTCAATTCCGCGATTCCCAGCTCTGGCTGTAGTTCCAAGGCGCGTTTGAACGATGGTATAGATTCCTTCATGTCTCCCTGGATCGATAATGCAATTAGTTGCGACGAATAAAAACCTACCATCTATCTATATATCTATCTATCAAACTCACAGATGTCAGTAATGAGCAGGGTTGCAATCACTCAAATCATGACTCGACTAGAGTCGAGTCAATTTGTGCACGACTCGAGACTAGCACGGCCAAGACAGACATTTCATTGTAACTTGGAAGAATAGTGAAGTCACCACATGATTGGTATTTCGTTTACCGGTCCTGATATTTGGAAAATAGGGCCAAAAACTGTTAAGACTAAGAAAAATTACAATATTATTCTATATATATTTATATGAATAGTGAACACAATGACTTGGACTTGACTTGGTGCGAGTTGAAAATGACTCGACTTGACTCGAGTCAAAACTATAAAACTGAGATTGACTTGTGACTCGGAACCTTCGGACTTGGCTACAACCCTGGAAACGAGGNACTTATACTTTTTCCGAGTATATGAATAAGTTANCCCTGCTACTGGTACTGCTTAGGGTTACCATAAGAGGATTTGTCCTCTTTTTTGAGATTTTATTCTATTTGAAAAAAATGTTGNTCANATTTACGGCCAAATTCGACCGATATGCCGTAAATCAGCACCGACGTAACGCTTCGGCGGGTATTTCTGGNGCTGAGCGAAAAAGTGACCTTTTNAGTAAACCTACAACAAAGTGGGAACAATTTACCNTTTTTTCAGGATTTTCCTCCAGTTTTGCAAGTTTGAAAATTTTNAAAAAGTGTCCTCGTTTCAGATTTCCAAAACATGGTAACCCTTATANCGCTTTCTCAAGTGGTTATGTTTATAGACTAATTGCACCTTCNACTGAGCAGTTCTGAGTATTTCAAGCAAAAATGGACCCACAANNCTCACTTTTTCACTCGCACAGACAAGTCTTTGAAATANCTACTTCTACTTGGCATTGAATACAAATTTACAGNGTCTCTAATATTCCTAGTTGAGTATCAATAATCACTACTATTAACCACGTGTGANGATATCNTTACAACACTATTTCAAAACCAGCATAGCTAAACAGNTTACCTTAGCTGCCAATATATTGGCCAGCGTAAAATGGTATAGAAAATCGTCCGGCCTGAGCAAAAGCGCTTCCCTNGCCACGAACAGCGCGTCGTTCCACTGTTCTAGCTGCGCGAAAATGTTTGCCAAGCCCAGAAACACGATGTCACGCATTTCGGCGGGAGCCAGAGTTAGAGACANTCGTAAGCAGTTGATGGCCTGTAAAAAGATTTTAGAAAATTGTGAGAGNTNGNGNCACCAAATCTTGTTGATATCCAATGTCCTATTCAAATTCTCTGCTTGTTGCTGACGTACCAGTCTGACTTGAGCATGAATTCACAACGATACTCTTACATTGAACAAGTACCAACGATGACCCCNNATTTCAAACCCAAAACTCCATGTACGCCNTCAAAAACCCACACCTCTTTCGCCTTTCCCTTCAGCCTCCAGTAGTACGAGGTGAGATACGACAGACGCCAAGAGTTCGGGTTGCGTTTCATCCCTTCCTTGAGTCGGTCCGTCATTTCCGAGATGTCGCCGCCCTTGATGAGCTGTTCGAGCAGCTGAAAAAATCNAGGCCAGGTTGAAAACGTCTATCAGTCCTGATACTTGGAAAATAGGGCCAGGAACTGTCAAGTCTGAGGAAAATTACAATATTAGGAATGCGANCCATTCTATATCACTCGAACAGAGCTGAAAAAANNGGGTTGAATCGGATTGAACTGAAAACTAANAGTACTTATACTTAACATAATGACTTNGACTCTGACTCAAAACACTATGGCTCAGACTCAGCCCTCTACTCACTGACTNGGACTTGACTCGGTGGTGAATTGAAAATGACTCGACNTGACTCNAGTCAAAACTATAAAAGTGAGATCGACTTGTGANTCGGAACCTTTCGCCTTGGTTACAAAACCCTGCCATAAACTCACCGTTTTCATTCCAAACTCTCCGTCGTAGCTCAAATACAAATCCCTGTCAACGATAGTCTTCAAATCGTCAACGAGCGGTGCCGAGGTGCACCGACAAAAGGGCTCGTATATCTCGTAGCCGCCGCTCTTGGCGAAGGGCAGTTCTTCGGTGAAACTGCGACAATATCGGAGGTTGACATTTCAAAACCAACGCCAGATCGGATTTCAATAGCGTACCAGTTCGAATACACGGTAAAATTCAATTTAGGGCAGCAGTTCTCAACCTTTTTGGAAAGGTGCCGCCGTTGGCGATGGTCAAAAAATTTGCGCCCCACCTGACCCCCCTTCCCGCACTTATCGTCATTTATAAAAGAGCACATCATCTCATGAAGTGGTGGGCAACCTTTTTGATTATCACGGCTGCATTTTGACTACTTGTGGTGTTTTATGCATCCACTAGGTGTCTATCTTTGCGTCATTTCCTTTCGTAATTATTTTGTCTGTTTGCCCTTCAGTTAGTTGATCATTCTGGGTTAAGGCGTTTCGAGAGTAGCATGTGTTTCCTGATTTACTTGTATTTAAACGTTTCTATTCTTTGTAGCTTAGTCTACACTTTTAGTCAATAAAAGCCTAGAAAACCGTGTGTATATCAAGAGGGTTTTTCTCGAAAGGTCACGACACTACTTATGTAGCCTAAGGTCGCATTCCAGAGCATAGACGTTACGAACTGACTGGTCGCAAAATACCTATGTATGTATGCATGTATGAATCGGTAGTGGAAATAGTGGAAATAGATTGAAATCGCCGAAATATACCATAAACAAATTTCTTTCATGAGGAGCACACGATTCCGATTCCGGCTCAGACTGAGAAGGACGCAACTATATTAAAAATCGAATACATGAATAAATGTTAAATTGCGCGGAGCGCGAAAAAAAATTTCAAGATTATTTGAAATCTGTCCAAAGTTCGGGAGGGAATTCGTGATTTCAATTTGCATGTCGACGGCCGCCAATACATACTAATTGAATTAGGTGTCGATGGCCGCACAAATTCCCTTCTACGGCCGCAGGTTGCCCATCTCTGCTCTAATAGTACACATATGGTATATCTGACGCCAAGTTTGAATCCGCATTCCAGTTACAGAGTCTTTAACATTTCTGACGAATTTCCCCAAACTTGTTTCAAAAGAGCAAAAAACAATGAACAGGACATCAATTTAGTTCAAGATAGGTTGCACTGAGGCTAATCCTAATGCTAGTAGTGACTACAGATAGCACGGCATCGTTCTGTACTGCCATGCTTAATTTGATCAGATTTGGAATCAAATTGTGTTGATTTAGGGTAGCCTAATCGAACGCTAAACCGGGTAACCTATATTGCATCTTAGTCTGTCTTAAGCAGTGCAGTTCGCCAGCTATTAACAACAGCTACCCATCGAACCGATCTTTAGGCCACTGCCAAAGATATGAAGTAATTAAATCTTCAAAGAACATCAAAAATTTGATCAAATGAAGTTGAAATCAGCCTACACCCCGTTGAGCGCGACGGCTGGAGTTTCAATTTGGCGAGTTTTCTCGAACATGAAATAAGTTTCATCTTCAACAATCGTCTTCTCAGAACGGCTGTGAAACATATGTTTAGTCAAAATTCATACAGACTTTGTCAGTCAATTTTTCACGCCCCCCTGCGCCCCCCCAAGGGCGCGCCCCCCAGGTCGAGAACCACTGATCTAGGGCCAGGGTTTCTTAACCCAAGGTCAGCGGTGTACACGTGTGCAGCCAAGCTGAGAGAAAAGGAGAGGTGAAACAAAAAGGGGGAGAGATGGGGATGTTTTGAAAACGGGCAATACTGATAAATCAATCGGGTTAAACCCATGTACGAATGCCAATGCAAAAATGATCAGAAAATCTTGCTCGCATTACCCAGACTTGAAAAACTAGAAAATCTTCAGCGTTTCCAAATTAGATTACAACTACAATTACAGCGACAACGTTTTTTTTTCAAATTAGAGTAGAATAAGAATTATAGCTACACAGTTATTTCCAAATTAGAATTAGAATTACTGCTACACGGCTATTTCTAAATTATCGTAATTTTCCAAGTATAGTACGCCCCCATGTATAATGCGCACCCTTAAAATGGCATGCATTACATGAATAGCAGTGTTTTAGTACGCGATGTTGTCTGTTTTGCGATGTCACTGTCCAACAATCATGACATAACGATCGATAGCCTAATCATTATGGAATTAACGGCATTGTCTCTAAACGATAGTAGATAGTAGATAGCAGCCAAAGCCTGCGAGGCTGGCGACGCGATAGTTCGGGCCAGCGACACGACATCTTGCGCACGAGACCTATTACAGATGCGATTGCTAATCATTATACAAGTATATACGATAGTAGATAGCAGCCAAAGCCCGCGAGGCCGGCGACGCGACATCTTGCGCACGAGGTCAGATGCGATTGCTCAGGCCAACGGTTCGCGTTCGCGTGCTGCGCAGACGACTCTGGTTGATTGGCACGCTTCTTGCTAATTGGCAGCGCGTTACACTGATAATACGAATTACTGGGGGCGATGGCTGAAAGTGATGCGCGATTGGAAACAATCACGAAGAAAGGTGTGATTTCAAGTTTTTTATCGAGGGAGAGTTTTTTCAAGCGTGTTGTTCCCATGCATAATACGCACCTCTCGATTTTAGGGCAAAACACCGTGAAAATTTTGCGCATTATACATGGATAATTACGGCAAATTGAAAGTAGAATTATAGCTACAAAGTCTTTTCCCAAATTAGATCAAAATCAGAATTACAGCTTCAATATTTTTTTTTCTAAATCAGAGTAGAATTAGAATTTAACTACACAGTTAGTTCCAAATTAGATTAAAAATAGAACTACAACTACAGAGTTTTTTCCAAATCAGAGCTACAATTTACGTTTTCCAAATTTGATTAGAATTAAAATTACAGCTACACGTTTTTTTTCCAAATTAGAGTAGAATTAGAATTATAGCTACAGTCATTTTCAAATTAGATTAAAATTTGAAATATAGCTACCGAGTTGTTTTCGAAATTAGAGTAGAATTAGAATTACTGAATTAGCAAAAACTTTGAAACATTGAATGTATGCACAGCAAGCTTGGGTAGCTTCCCCCTATACAGTCCCGACTAGAATTAAAACTAGATAATCGTCGTCCATTACGATCAGTTAACTGGGCTGCCCACACAGATCCCAAGCAACCCAACTTACTTATATCCGCGGATGTTCACGTTCAGATTCGACGTGATGTAGGACTTGATGTCCACCTCTTGCAGGACTTGAGAGCATTCCGACTTGGTGAAGCTCTCTTTCCTAAAGAGCGACATGAACAACATTTATTACTCATAAATTATATTTCCCAGTCACGAAAAGCAAGTTTGGGTTTGTAAAGCAGCTTACGACAATTTCGGATATGTTTTAAAAAGGCACCGTGCACTGAATAAGATGTGGACGCAAAGGAACATCTTGGCAGCAGCCATCATCCGCAGAAAGCTACCGTATTCTAGTTGCAGCTACAGGAGTCTCGAGAAATGTACCAGTCCAAACTAGCTATCTGTGGCACCGGTTTCCAGTAGCGGTACCGGTTTCCCGTAAGTGCAACAATGAAGTAATGTGTGAATCATTAGTTTCAAAATGGGTTGGGATGCGATATCACCAGTGGTCAGTCAGATTAATCTGGTTTGCACGGGTTCTAGAGAACCGTCTCTTCACCTCAATTACTCGGAATTTCACGCCAGTGACATCATAGCCAGCGTTACAATTGTCGATATACAATGTGCTTTCCAATTCCCTGCTAGTTGCTGACGATTACCCCTGACGAGTGTCAGGGCTCCGAAAATATTCGCGATTATTTCAAACTATCACCTCCAATTCGAGACTATATCCTACTTGGAGCGCAGCGCCCCTTGAAAAACATCTTAGATGTCTCAAAATACCCAATAAACAACTGTATATGCTGCCAAAACTCACATCGGGGAGGGTTTGATGACGGCGCCGGTCCCGAGGGTGTAGGAAGCCTCCTCCATCAACGATCCCAGATTATCGCGCATCTGCGACAGCTGAACCATCATCTTCTTGGCCGACGAGCTAAGCTGCTACACGAGATATGAAAACGGGTGATTAGAGCCGGACAGGAATGCGATCGTGGGTTAATGAAGCATGAACGCATAAAACAGCGTGCCCCAAGATTTATTAGATCACGCTCGGTGAAAAGCTCGCTCTCGACTCATCTGATAAAGCTTGCTGCGGAGCAACCTAAAGGCCATAAATTCTGCCAATTGGCAAGCATCTGTTGGATAATCCTGCATGTGCGAAAAATTATCGAGACTACAGATTTCGTGCCGTCGGAAGGGCCCGTTCACACTTTCATTTGTGTGCTTTGGAGTCGACTTTTATCGAAATACATCGGCCAAGGCTGTGTCAACAAAAGGACCCTCTTGTGTATCATCTAAAAACAGGAGATTGAACGCCCTCTTATTCGAAAATTCATGCTGGTGACGTCATATCTCTTATGACACGATTGTTGATATACAATGTTCTTTCCAATTCTCTACTAGTTACTGACGATTACCCC
>ATSW01009633.1:0-16595 GCA_000444245.1 Botryllus schlosseri
TCGCGGCCAGACTAATCATATTTTTGGTTGGCCTTGCAAGTTCACAATCTGAGCAATTCAATTTCGATAAACAGAATTTCTATAATACAACGTGAAATTAGCTCGCGGGCTACTCAAAACCTTCTCGTGGGTCACATATAGCCCGCGCGGGCCGCGGGTTGCCCGCCCCTGATATAGACAGACACCTTTGATACTTTTCAGAGCTGGAGCTGTAGCCGGAGCAGTGGTATTAATGCGGCTCCGGAGCTGGAGCCGGAGCTAATATATGATGGAAGAAAGCTCCGGAGCCGGAGCTGGAGCCATGCAAATTTACGGCTGCTCCAAAGCCCTGCTTGACTCGAGTCATTTTCTCAAAATTCGGAAATGACTCCACTCGACTCGAGTCAATTTGTGTATTGACTCGACTTGAACTCGAGTCATCGCGCATGACTCGGACCAAGTCATATGACTTGAGACTCGGGCAGCAAAGGCCTACATATCATTGTAATATAGAATAGTAAAGCAATGGCACTATTGGGATTACGTCTATTGGTACTGGTACTTGAAAATGCGACCAGAAACTGCTAAACGCGAGGAAAATTAGTATATTATAAATGCGAACCATTCGATATCACCAAGCAGAATTGTGGGTTTAACAAGACTTTAACTGGAAACTGACCAGTCAACATAATGACTTAGACTCGGACTCGAGTCCTAATACCATGACTCGGACTCGAACCTTTGCTCGCAGACTTGGACTCGGACTAGGCTCGGTGGTGAATTGAAAATGACTCGACTTGACTGCAGTAAAAACTATAAAAGTGAGATTGACTTGTGACTCGGAGCCTCGTGACTTGGTTACAACCCTGGTGCCAAATGCATTGTCTGGTATAGCCTTCCATGTGCAAAACTTGATATTTTGAATATATTCCTGTCGCTATTGCTGCTGCTCAGCCAACGTTGGGACGAGTCGAGTCATAACAACGAAATCCATCGACAATTCTAGATATCCCTGCAATGGCCAACTGAAGTACGTGCATTTTACGACATTATGATCTTACTAATCTATAATAATTAATTTTCGAGCGTAAAATTGACCTGACGAACATGATGTTAAACAAAACAGATTTCAAGGTCAAAACCCAGAAACCCAGGTGATGCTCGAAAAAAAAACAGATCTGGGTGAAAAAAAAATCAGGAGTTGCATGTCTGGTCATGCTGTGATGCGATTGTGCAGTCTCGTTTTATATTGAGCCCCCATTGTTATCACAAGAAATTGACCGTAAACGAAGTGAATAGATCAGGCCTGATCCCGACATTCTCTGATCAGGCTACGCAACTGGCGGACTGCGGTCCTAATGCGGACGTTTTCAGTGTTGAATCCTGACCTGATCTGTCTCAATTTACTTATATTTTTAACAAAACGAAATCGACTATCGCTGATTTGCAAAAACAAAAAGAAGTGATAATTTTCCAGCATTCACCACTGATTTCGTCTCGCCCTCGTCACTTTGGAACCAAGATTTAAAATGCTAAAATGCCGTGACTGACTGAATGATACATTTCAATAATTGATTTTGCTAATACCGCTTTACCAAATTTTGTGTATAGTTTTACCGTATTATTTTGTATTATGGTATCTCATATATACCATTTTTGGGCAAACTGCAGCTCGCGAGCCGCATGCAGCTGTTTGAGCCTTTAATTGCTGCTCTTTAATGATTGCACAATGTACAATTGCACATGCACAATTGCACATGCGTTTCGCCATTTTGCTAGAGAGGTTTAACCTGATTATAAATTGCTGCATTTTATGACATATTAACAATATGCGTGTTGTTTTCGTGTTGTTTCTTTCCTTGTGGTTTACGTAACCCTTGTAAAATTTAGGGGAAGGTGGCACTATAGGGTTAGAACTTTGCAATTGAACTCTCAAAATCTAGTTCACAACTTCAGATAAACCTTTCACCCGCAATGATGGAACATGGTCATCAATCAACGATTGTGTTCAACAATGAACTTGGTAGCGCAGGTCACAATCATTTCCGGACTAACAATGGTGAATACGGCTCTTCGCTTCGTATTGTAAAGGCTAGCAATGACTGCAGATAGGGGTGATTACTTCACGAATGTAATCGATTGCGATTACGATTACTTCTGAATCACGCGAATACGATTACGAACACGATTATAGCAAAATCAGGAAGAAATTACATTTATTTTGCTCATGAGAACTTATTGGAAGACCTATGAGAGTATAACTTTTTTCAGATGAGTCGTCATAGCGTCATTTGCTGTTGATATCATAATATACCCCTAGCATAACTTATAGAAATGGGCATTTCGTGCAGGCCATTACCGTGTCCATTGTCCATGGCTGCGCTGGATGGTATCGAAGAATAGTCCTGTCCTCCAAATCTGAGCCTCACAATACAATTGTCACTCGGGGCACCAACTGAAGAAATTCATGCGCCCGTGAAAATATGGACATTTTTGTGTGCGTCTCACGAAAAATTTTCTTTTAGTTTTCTTATAGTCCACTACATTTTGGCGACGCCGATATCTCTTGACTGTGTAGCAGACGCGAAGTCACGAATTAACAGCATTCAATAAAGTAATAATAACAACAGGCCCGCCCGAAGATGTTAGAGTCATGAAATAGGTCTATGTGCCCTAAATTTTCGAAGACACCTACGTCCCCCAGCTCAACCGGTAAATCTGACCAAGGGGGCTGAGAGAGGATTAAAATGAACAGTATTATATGCAATTACCAATATTTTACACGAAATTAAGTCATGAACTTGAAAAATTGTTTGCGCTTGGCGCGACTTGACAGCGAATATACAGCGAATTCATATCCCATCTAAACGTGCCTTTCAGTTGTTGTGAAAAGCCCGATCGTAAAACGGGGGTCTGGGTGGGGTACTTCGCCCGTCAGACGTTTTGGTTATCACCCTATTATTAAGGACCCAAGACCACCGTTTGGGGTAGGACGAAGTGCTGTTTCGGTCCTGATTCCAGCTGCAACCCACGCCTACATGGTGGAAATCGTCATGTTTAATTTGACTAGTGCAAAGTTTCAAATCTTTGTCCGGCGCGGTGTATTTAAATAGGTCCATTGCTCGGCAAGCAGCAACGATCAAACTTCGTCTAACTATAAGCATAACCAAACAACAGTACATACGTTACTATTTGAAACTATAGGCAGGTGGGGATTATTATCTTGCAGCGCGGTGGTGGCGTCTGGAGTGTTTTGGTGACCTGATACACGGCTTGGCGAGTGTTTTTACAATCACATACCACAGGTACGTCGAATAGCTATTTACTACAGGTGGATAGTTCGTTTTGCAATGACGAGCCAAGCCAAGCTTAGTAACTTCAAAGGTCATTCCGAAGCCAAACACCAACACTTTGTCACGAGTTACCCAAAGATGACAGATTTACGGAGCAATCATATTACCGAGCTGAAATCTCCCTTAAATGCTCATCAGCGTTTCAAGGAACTGTTCCGCACTGCTCTGACGTCATATCAGCCTGATTTCAAAGTATTTCAACATTTTGCAGCCCTTTCGGAGACGCACCGTATCACCAGTCACCAAACAATAATCATAATTTTTTGAGTTGTGGCTCTAAGATTTTTGATGTGCGGCTCGTGCAAGAAGCAGGTCTTCCCACCTCTGCTGTATATACTCTCCGGGGTGTGCAATATGTCGAGTTCAAATAAGCACTGTACAGGGGTACATAGGCTGGATCAGAGAACGGAATGGATAGTGGGTGTACGAAGTTCTTATTGAGCTTCACTGACGTTTCCGACTTTTAGCAACCGCTAGATGACGATCTCGGAATATTTAATCGTGTGCGAACATGTGAAATCCAAGCGAAATTCAGCATCGATGCTAGTAGTCATCAAATTTTTCCTCCCATCCCATATTTGGTACAGATCCCATGTCATATTAGGTAGATCGTTATTTCAGTACCGTTACAAATCTTTCGACTCTCGGCAAAAACACCTTCTTGATATAGTGAAAATGCGAGTTGATATCGTTCTTAGCAAAACTGAACCAGGTGTTCTCTATGTCATGTCGACATAGTCCCTGACTGACATCCAATATCATGAAGATGATGACAATATTTCAGCCTCAGTGGTTGTAATAAATGTTAAATAATTTTCGTTTTAATATTTTGGCGCGTGCAAGGGGTTGGAGATGATACTTTATTCTTTGTCCAGGGGGCGTTAGCTGAAGAGTCCGGAAAACACCGATATAAACAAATCCGATAGATGTCGCTAGATAGTAAATAATTCGTTGCGGATCTTCCGCATCCGCTTGTTATGTTCACCAGTTCAGATCAAATTACCGTTACAAAACATTCTTCAGCTGGTTCGGTTTTGTGGGCTTGCGTTTAACACGACTATCGACTACATACCTGTAAATTGAAGCCAAATCGAACAATCCGTCCGCTGTAATTCTGAAGAATCCGAGTAATTTTACCAATGCGCATAGGGAAGCCTGTAAACCCGACGAAAGGAAGTAGTATGTAGCGTTTTCGCAGTATAGGATCGTCTGTGTCATCGTAGAGCGATTCGAGAATTAGGAAGTCTGCTGGTGGCATTATCCTGTTGATCGCCGATTTGATTCTACTTTATTTATTAACAAAACAATATATTTGCTATGTTTGTCATCATAGACACACGCGAAGGAAGGAGGCTTATTCATATCATACCGAGGAAACGTAGACCAAGTAAAAAACAACCAACTGACGCCCTTCCCGTAATCAAACACGACGGTTACGCTATTTGTAGTGTTGATGGTTTAAGCTGGCTCCCCATACTCCCATTTACGATATGATAAATCGAGACGTTGTTTTGACGTCTCATTCGCCAGAGAGTGAACCGACCCAGGAAAAAAAGAGAGACAAGCTTCAACAGCCCCGAGCAGTTATCGATTCACAAACAGCGCGAGAGAGATCCGCTTACAAGAAGACCGGAGTAGGACTATATAGAAGAAACAGGCGGATAAAGAGTGGGAAATGTACGGCAAGTCGAAAACAAATCGCGTCACAGGCGGTCGCCGTCTTCGTAGTAAAGCGCTATGGCGATCGTAGTCAGTTGTAGCAGTAAATGAGACGAGTTCAATAATATGCTAGCAGCTTTATAACCTAAGGTGTGTTGCTGTGTTAGAATATTTTCATTATGGCAGGATTCCGTAACTCAGATAAAAATGTAGACTCAAAATTATGGAAGATGTCCTGTCCAGTTAGCCATGTAACACTACGATGGCATCATCAACCAAGCAATTGTTGATGTAACTGCGAATGCCGGATAGTTGTTCTGGATTTGCAAGGGTATTATTAAGTAAAACTGGGTTGTGTGTGGCGTCAAACTGACTGGCGTACCGAACAGCTAACATCATACCGTATTTTCACAGGCCCTTGTTAGATTATACCGCGTTAGAAATATCTGACCTCTTGCTGCAAGTGTTGAAGACCGCATCCACTGGTGTTATCGATTCTGTTATGGCGCCGGATATGGACTGCATTTCGCCTACACTTTTGAAGGAAGGTTACCTCAAAAAGCCAAAGAAATGGAGCAAGAGATACTTTGTTATTCGCGAAGGGCCGCCTGCGTGCCTCGAATATTATGACTCACATAAACGTAAAGGCAACGGTAAGCCTAAACGTGTGATACCCCTCGAACATCCCTGGAGTATCCACAAAAAGGCTTTGTCGAAGCAGAAATACCTCGTAGCCATATACACAGAGACGGAGTATTTCAGCATGGCGGCAGATAATGAGAATGATCAAGCTAATTGGGTGAACGCATTGCGCCTGGCAGCGTTGGGAAGTCGAGGTAAGATACGTCTCGAATAAAATTTGGAAATTTGATGCTCTCAATCCCGGTTGTTTTTATAAATATATGGATGCGCGACTGTGCATATTGATATTATTTATCAACTTTAATTTTGTCCCTAGAGAACTCGGTTAGCGCTTTCGGAATTGCCAAATACTTCGGTTTTCCGTACCGTAATCGCTAGCGACAATTCGACCTGCCGCAGTCGGCAAAAATCGCACCGACATCATTACGAATCACGTAATTATCGTCAAAATATCCGGTTATATTTAAGATGTAATCCTATTACGCGATGTGTAATCTCGGCTCGATCGGTGCGCGGTAAATACCGCGAGTGAAGTGACTCTGCTTCGGCCCGGGCTGGCTTGGCATTTTGATGAAAATGAACATCGCCTCTTTCATCTTCAATTCTCGATTTGTTGATGATTCAATCTGTGCGAAAATGACGTTTGTTATTGAAAGTATGCTTCGGAATTCACGCGACTACGTCCGGTGCGCAATCACAATTGTGTAGGTGTGAAATTTTTGCGCACGATCGTTCCCACGTTTGAGATCAGATAGGTCGATTACTGATATTCCTTTTCTGCGCCTGAATCGCTGTTGTCATTAGTTTCGAAGTCGACTCGATTATTCCCGGTTTCGCTACCTGTTGACGGCGCCTTGCTGTTTTGTTCGTCATAGCAATTATCAGCGGCTAGCCGCCGTGCTCGAAACGGCTTCCCGTAGACTTGTCAACGACTTTTCTCAAGGCTAATTTGGTTATTTTCGGAATATTTACGACGTCTGCGTGCGACCGTGCGTATTGCATTCATTCTTAACTCGCTGTTGATAATTGGACATCCTCAATAGCTGGCGTAATTTTCCCCGTCGGACGTCATAAGCGTACCGTTACCATAAGCCGAACATTGTTTTCGGATGATAAACACCCGTAGTGAAACACGATCGCAGCGCTGTTACTTTGTCAATTGTAATATTATGGATATGTGGCATTGTTAATACCTCCGCGTATTGTTGAACATCCCATGTCGCGTGCCTTCCGTAACGGGCGAAGACATTTGATATTAATACCCCTAGAGAAGCGCTGTGGTCACGCGGGCGCGGACCAGGTGTGTCTTAGCGGTCTACGTCACAAAGCCAGTGAAAAGATAACTTGCCCTGCACTCATTTGTTTTGATCGTATCTACGCGTGTAGTCTATAAAATCGTCGGTGTGAAGTGTGTTATGAGTCATTTTTTCCGTTTTTTCTCGCGATCGTTGTTTTCATCGAGATAACGGCCGCTTGTTCTTCGATATCGGCGAGATCCCGCTCGAGAATTTGTTGACGACCTGCGCGACTTTTCGCGCTGTTATGAGTCATTATGGTGGCACTTGAATAAAATCCTTTATTAGAGTGGCGATCGTTCGCGGCTGATGTCCGTGTTTGCCGGGTACATTACAAACGTTATGGACTTTAGTGTCGATTTGTAACGTAACTCGTTGTTGTTTGGCGACATGCCAACGAAACGTTAACGAAGTAATTAGTACTATTGCGTTGATATCGGTCCGACAATAATGGACTGATGCTGCGACGCACGGGCGCCGGCGTGTTTAGCAGCTGACAACGACAATCCCGTCTCATCCAAGACGCCGCGCGCGCATCGATTAAATCCAAACCGTGACGTCCGATATCGGTAAAGTCGATCGTGATTATGGCTGGACGCAATGATTCGAGCGCTCGAATCCGAACAATTAATGATTGATGATTCGTGTAGAAAAGTGAGAGACGAATATTTCGAGTACTGATAATGTATGGTTCTATTCACTAAGAGTTATATTATCCACGCGAATTATAGTTTCGACACTTTCATGGGGAGGCTTGAAACCTCGATTTGTCTAACGCAGCATAAAAAACATGTAGTACACGCACGTAAATGGCAACGTTATTCTGTGTATCTTGATCAACCCTCAACGTTGTGAGAAAGTGCTATGAACTAGTTATCATTTACAAAATACCAAATCGTCTGTACTTGAACTCCATATCATCCATACTTTTTTACATACTAATCAGTGATACTCGAACCCAAAATATTCGTTTCACTCAGGTATTATCAATTATCACAGCGTGCTGACCGATTTCCTATTTTCAGCTTACCATGCCATGTCGCACGTGCTGTACCAAAACATTTGGCACGGGCACGTCGAGACGAAGGAGCTGGACGGTTGCGACCCAGTCAAAAAAGAGAATTTGCAGGGCAGTCACCGGTGCTGTCTCACAGAACGGTCGCTGGTTTTCGTCAGAGTCAATTCCACCGGCGGTTGCAATGTACCGGCCCATGACTCCGTCGAGGTGGTTATTGCTGGTATCCGCAGTTGCGGGCATAAGGAGAATGTCTTTTTCATGGAGCCAGGCCGGTCTTGCGGTATCGGCACTGGCAGACTGAGTATGGAACTCGAGGACAGCACGATCGCAGACAACATGCACAAAACCATACTCGCACTTTGGAACATAACCACAAATGGTAACGGTGAAACGCGACCACGCACCACAAGCCTCAGCAATCGCACGAGACACTATTACTGCCCACCACCAAGTCAAGTCGGACTGGGCAAGTCTGCTCTAGGGCACGTCGCGAAAACTACACACAGGCCCGAGCAGGACCCAAGGACACGGTGTGGTAGCATGCCCACCAAGTCCAAAAAGCACTTGGAGGAGACGAGAGACCGCGCGTCCAGCGAAGGCGCACAGGGCATGAAACAGATCCGTCCCGGTTACAAGTCAGGGATGAGCAGGCTGGCGAAGAGAAGTTCCACGCGGAGTTTGACGCCGTCTAGCGGTGCCAGCTCGAATAGCTCTAGCCGCGAGCGTGTAAACACCCCACTATATCTGCCCATCAGTAAAACGAACGGTCACGATGAATACGTGGATGTGAACCCTGTTAATGTCAACATACCCTTTCGCTACGACGATGATTTGAGCTTCGAGCACTACAACAAAGAGAATTCGTCGGGCGCCCCGTCGGTGCAATCGTCGAGTCATTCGCGTACCCATTCGTTAGACGATAACTACAGCTTTGCGGCACCGATGTCATCTGCGTCGTCCTCTGTGGACGGGCAAGGCGATTACACCGGGACATCACCGTCGAGGTGTACTTGTGGTGGCGTGCGCCACCCGGCCGACGATCCAGCCCCAGATTATACTTTTATGAACCCGGCTAGTGTCCGGACAGAAGATAAAGACGGTTACGTTCCGATGGGCCCACTGACGCGGTCCCAGCCACAGGAGATAGCGAGCCGGAGGTGTTCGCTGTCTGAAAAAATGTNTCAGGACAAGCGCCGGACACTCTCCCGTGTCNCCCAACCGGTCTCCGGGCAAGTACCCGCACTTGCGTAGGATGCGTGTCACTGAGAAAGGTCTCTCCAATAGTTACCCGGTCAATAGACTGCCGAGGACGCGGGCTGCCCCGTCGCACGCGAACACTTGGCACGGACTGCGTGACACGACTAACTACGACAATGTCCCGGATCATTTCTCCCAGTCCCGGCACGCGGTGAGACCCTCGAATCTGGACATTTGCTCNGACTCGAGCGAGTACCTCCCCATGGGGGATTTCCCACGCACGGTCAACGATATCAACGCGAGTCGCGACTCTGACGTGTATCACGACTACCTACCNATGAGCCCGATGAACTCGGGGAGTAATGTGGTTGTTGGCAATGTGCTGTCAGTGGCNCGGTGCGACAGCGCCGGGGTGTCCCAGCCCACACGGTACCCNCACCAAAGATCAGGCGTGCACATGCACACACACACAAACTCTCTGGAGCGCAGTAGTAAACTACCGAGACGCAACACCCTGTCCGCGGGTATATCGTTGCCGTGGCGTGGCCCGCGCAGCGTCAAAAGGAGCATGACACGGGTCGATAGTCAGTCCATGGTAAAGACAGTGTCGGTGTCTGACCCAGCGAAGCTGCCACCGGTGTCTCAGCCTGGTGGAGAATACGTCATGATCGATTTGAACAAAGCAAAACAGCAGGTTGGGCCAGATTACGTCAGCCTGGTGACGGAAAGCGCAGACCCGTACCTGTGCTTCGACCAGGTCGACGACAGGCGGAAAATGACTCGCGACTCGAATGGAAACATACTGCCTCCCCAAGTAGACAACGCCGCAAAAGACGAAGACGAATATTGATTTACGAAAAAGACGCTCTCTCGCTGACTTTATAGGTACTAAAGTTATTCGCGTTCGTTCGACGACTGTACTTCTCTACCTCTGACGAATGTCGAGGTGTTTATTGTAGCCGCGCGCGGGGCGCGAGAAAATCAATTCGCGCTTCGCGCGTGATCCTGTCCGTTGTGAAAACTGCACTGTTATTATTGTTTCACGTGGTTTCGTGCTCTGCTCATTCTACGGTCGCTATCGAAATCATACGTGCTCCGGCGTTTACCGCGGTCCGCGCGCTCTCTCGATACGCGCGTCAACAATGTATCGCTAGTCGGTTTGATTTGGTTTGTCAACAAAATGTTTTCGATGGTCTGTCCCGTTCGGATTTCGCCCCGCGTACGNGAATACCCCGCGGCAGGTCCCGTGGGTGTTTATTCGGCTCGCGGGACGATCTGGGAATCAGGCTNACCGCGTATGTCTCCCCCCTCTATAAAGACAAGTTTGTCGTAATATCTTTACTGATTCTTTTATTCTTCACTACATTATCGTATTTAGTGACTTTCAGTATCAATAATATATGAGTTACTGTTATCGGAACGAGCTTTTGATATCTGCTTATCGTGCGTGATAAGGGTCAGGCTTTGGACAGATTAGATAGCCAGGTGTTGCGCAAGTTGGTATCTGAGAGAGTGTGTTCGGTTTTAGCTACAGAAAGAGGNCAATAACAAATCCGTTGAAATNGTGATAGTTTGCTGCTCAANCACAACGGTTGGAGACAAGATTATTTTGAAAATATATAAAATTAGCGCTATTAGGCTTCGTAAAATTCAGAAGTTGCNAGTAGGGTTGACACAACGATTCGAATCACGGTAGTGAAAGTAGATTATTTCGAGTAATCAAATATACTCTTTCACACCAAGAGTAATATTTTAAAACCGGAAAATATAGTGCCAATATTATATCCCCACCGTTGGAAGCTCGAAACCTNTGTTAGTCGTATCCTAGCACATTAAAACATGGAGCATTCATGGGACGGCGATTTATGTCAAGTGGTGTTCGACCCTCGCAATGTTNACAAAGCGTCACGAAATAGTCATGCTCCAAAATTACGTAACTGTTTCGATGACTGTCACTGGCATCATTTCATTTGTCGCCGCAAAAAGATACATAATTGAACTTCTTAGTAATTATCAAGGTTATACGTCATTATAGAAGGTTAGGCGTCTCCTCACATCACCTGCTGTTTACTCAATTTTACCCAGTAGTATTTTTGAGGCTGGTGAAATGACTGGGATTTCGTTTGGAGGANTCNAACTTTTTATCCAAGTTCCTACCAGAGTATTNGGAGTTTATCTAGGCTCCTCCTCGCCATCTTATCCGTGTAAGTGGACCATGCTATGTCGGCAGACAGCCTACGCAATCAAAATAAAGGGAATCGGCACGGTGTAAATGACCATTGTANTCGAAAACACCATNTATACGACAAACAACAACAACTCTNTATCCAACTTCTATAGCGTTAGGGGCTCCTCGGAAGTGGNGATTTCCGNTCGTTTAGTAAGGAGAGCGAGTTTTGCAGAGTTGTAACGACTCTCGCGATTTTACGTGACTCGAGTCATTCTCATTTTCACCAAAATGAAAAATGACTCGGACCAAGTCATATGACTCGAGACATGAGTCTACCAAGACAGGCATTTCATTGTAATTTCGAAGAATAGTAAAGTTATCGCACTATNATCATTTCGTCTATCAGTACTGGTCCTTGAAAATGCTACCAGAAACTGCGTTTAAAGTNAGGAAAATAAGTATTATGGATGCGAAGCATTATGATATCACCGAGCATAGTTGTAAAATGTGGGATTCCCATGACATTAACTCGNAACTGAACAGTCAACACAATGACTTGGACTTGGACTCGGACTTGAGTCAAAACACTATGACTCGGACTCGGTAATCTACTCCGTGACTTGTACTANAACTTGACTCGGTGGTGAATTGAAAATGACTCAACTTGNNTCGAGTCAAAACTATAAAAGTGAGATTGACTTGNGACTCGGAATCTNGTTACTTGGTTACAACCCATAGTTTTGGCTCAGCAGGAATGAGTCCTAGATTTCCGACCTGGAGAAATCATGGATATCGAAATCGTATCGCATCGGTTTAGATTTACAATATATTTACGAACAAACAATTTAAAATAACTCGAAATGATGATACAATTTTCGGAAGACATTGCGCGTGGTATGATTTCCGATCATACCGCGCTGAGCGCATGTACCACGCATCGAANATGGCCATTTCTTCCGGCCAATGAGCTCACGAGAACAACACCCGACACACAATGATGCACAGAGAGGATTAAATCGGATAACCGACATCTGAACCCGGCACCATTGACGCACTACGCGTCGTTGTGCTAACGGCACTAAAAAATTCCAGTGAAGTATTGTGAAAGAATGCCAAACATACAGTCAGCGAAAATTTGTACCTATGAGGTCAGGCGGCAGCNGTGAGAAGCAAACCCGCTTCGCCTGTGCTCCGACAATATTTGGTATATNGGTTCAGGCGAGATTACGCTTTANAAATGTCTCGACGTTCGTGCGGAGTTCGTACGTTGATGTATAGCCGCATCTGACCCGATCCGAACAAAGAGCCGGTTGCGTTCACCCTCGCGGCTAGTAGTGAACTGAGTTGTTATTCCGATGTGATATTAGTTCCAACGCAGCGACGATTGAAAAATATCTCTTTGGAACATAACGTGAACTGGCCACGTCCAGTCGCGAACCGCGTAGAAAGACATATTTTGCCTAGTTTTCAAAAATCATCTTCGTTGTTCTGATGTGTTTTTATTATTATTTTCCAGTTTGTTTTCCGTGTCACTCCGTTTCAGGAGCAAAAATGTTTTGCCTAATCGATCGAGTTCTTCGTGAGTTGATTCGGATCTGGATTTTATCATAATCAAACGCATCTTGTGCATTATGTAATGCCNNTGCCCATCAACGATAATGTTGTACTTGTACTCTGTTATTATCGTCAAGAAGCAGATTGGGATGTAGGGTAATGATAGCTGGAGGTNATTAGCGTACGGATCATTTGTAAGATGCGGCGCTTAACANGAACTTTAATAAGCTGTGTACAGTACATACTAACATTGGCCGCGATCNATATTTACTAATTGGTAACGATTTTCTGGAGTAGTCAGTTGTCGCTCTCCGGACACTCTTGGCAAATAATGTTTGTCGTCACAATAGGTAAGTACAAAAGCTTTCTCCCAACGGNCCGCTTACCAACTTTCCCCCGAGGGCTACCGTACATTACGCATCAACGTCGCCCTAAAAATGCGACCCATAGACAAGGCATACCTCAACATTACTTCATGAGTAAAAATAAGCGGACGATTCGATTTCACATATACNATTCACGCACGTCTGTATGCGTTCGCCTCGGCAAGATAATCGCGGTNAAGTGGTTATGATATCTAGTATATATATAGCACTAACATCGATGACAAGTGGTTGATTACATTTGTCGCGAAGTGATATTTCCGAGAAGAGTTCTTCATTGTGAACCTTGCCCACAATTCACGGCCTTTATCGATATGAATTCACCTCCACCGTCCAGTAATCCCCGCATGATCGCGATAATTTAACTTAACGGAACCATGTTTGTTTGATCAAAACGCTGAACCTATGAATCATAGGGTCAAATCTGTGGGATATACGAATGAAAAGAGTGTTTGTAACGACACTGTTTGCAGTGTAATTTAGAGGCAATGAGGAGACTTGAATAGAAGCCTTCGTAGAGATATTATCAATATTGTTTCGTAGTATGCTGTTACCGTTAACGGTACTTGACTCAATGTTTTCATGACTGTGAGCAAAATATCATCAGTACTACCTTCCGTGTGGCAAGGAAATANCANGTAATCATCNATATTCCACTGAACTGTTCAACCATTGNAGTAAACAATACTTTAACGGAGATTTTGNCAAACAAAATCCATACCCATATGTGGTTTATGCCGCCGTACAACGCAAGCAGACCTTGATGAAATGGAAATGTCATAGTCTACAACTACAGTACACTCTACCTACAATGTNCATGTCCAATTGTCCAGTCCATACACCAGTANTATACNTAAATNTATATANGATCTACTANATAAAGCGCATTGCGATANTGCNATTCGGTAAAATTACATNAAGCCCAGAAAANGATTTGAAAGTNGNGTATTTAAAAACTACACTTCTTGTAATATGTGTTGTTGAAGTATATGNAATGGAAGNCAAANGCTAAGCAGGCATCTAAATNCTAATATNACGATAATNNTGCTTTANGAAATNGNCGGTTCCGATANTATAATAAATTTAACAGGCCTAAGCAAGTGAACCTTATGAACGTTCATTATTCGCTGTTCAAATGANGGATTATGNCCNCAATAACTGTTTAGTAGAAAATAAGCCAGTCAGATTTTCGCGCAAGGCAATTGAATGCAAATTCAAAATCAAGTGATTCGAATGCTTGACCTTCATATTTTGTNTCAGTCCAATGGTTCCTAACCTGNNGGCCANGGACCANTGGTGGNGCACGGGAGCNTTTTGAGNTGGGACTAAAAACTGTTTGGAAAATCAGGAAATCNNTGAAATATNTTNGTTTTGCTCGTCATTTTACTCNAGCAATTATATATAGNTAGATAGTTATGCTCGCAAANTCGTCTNTANATCGATNCATACCAAAATNNCTAGTAGCTGAGTCGAAATGAAAACCTCCCGTCCCCATTTATGGGCAATCTTTAATGTCTATTTTCTTGTCATTTTGACGTCACAATGAAAAATCGAACCGGTGAGCCACAAACAATTTTTAACATAGAAATTGGGCCACAGTCATAAAAAGTCTAATGGCCTCAGTATTAGTCACATATTGTTTTTCTATGAAATGAATTCTACAGAACAAATCGTTTAGGTAGATACGTTAATTACTGATGTGTAATAAAACAATCGGCCCAGGTAAGTTTATTAGCACTTTTATTTACGGAATATGAACCCGCATTGCTCGCTGTTATAATGTTGCATTAGGTCTTAACGCAGTCTTTGTCTGTAGATATGTACTCGAAATTCTTATTGGCATATCTATTCCATTTTTCGAATTCAGTTTATACATCTTCATAGGTTGCTACGCGGCGAATTTACGGTGCGTACATTTGTGTTGGACACGAGAGGTGCTACAACAGCAAAAGTAAAGCTTCGTCCCTATGCGAAATTCCATACATTCCTCTTACAGCGCTCCGTGCAAGTGACTGAGTTGATCATCTGATGTGACACTTCTGAAGTAGATGATGCAAACGCAAACTGCTGGGGCTGTACAAGTGGCGGATTGAGTGGTTTTGTTATGAATGTGCTTATTGCGTAATTTTTCAAGCAATGCATGTTGATTATCATTATACATTCTTTCTCAGCATGCAAGAATGGAAATACGTATCCAAGAAGAGTGAAACAATTAATCCTACTATATTCCAAACATAAATAATGGTACATATGTTTTCATGTGTGTGCTATATTTTGTCTGTGTTGCATTGAAAAGGGGGCGTAGCGACGCACCCTACGACTATAATGCCCGAGTTACCAGGGCTATCATTAACATTTCTAGATATCGCTGGATATTGCATTCTTCACTTCTGGGCGTCATATCGAGTGAATTGGTATATAGTATTACAATAGACTCTGTCGATTTCATTTTCGATTCGGAGGTAGCATAATACTCCGGTAGACACTAGATACGTCTAGTATAATATATATATATATGTGTGTGCCTGCATTGGCCTTGCTTTCGCTTTTCGGTATCAGATGATGTCTACTTTCGTTTTCACGGTATCCTGTCACAGTTCCGTATTGTTCTACATGCCGCCGGACCTTTTTTTAGGTACGAGTCCTCAACCGTTATTCTCTATACGTCATGTTCGGATATTTAGGATGGGCACGAATATCTTAGGTCCCGATGGGCATCATTTCAAATGTAAATATTCGCGTGATCACGTATGATGCTCTTGTCCGATCGCAGACCGGCGGAATAAATCGGGGTCGTAGTCACACTGACACTGTGTTAATTCCCAGACGAAGGGTGCGGGAGGTCGAGGCTGTATTGCATTCTATATGATGTATATTTAAGGGTGTCATGGTGCTTGACTATACTATCTTGTGCTCCAGATAATTGCGAATCACGTGGTGGCATTTCAGAACATAAAACTTGTCGGGGGCCTGCGCAACGACGGAATCTAACCTGTTGAAGACATTCTGTGAACAATAGCATATTAGAAATGCGATGTTTTTCATTGTGATTCCACATTACTGGCATTGTTCACCACAGCATGAATTTCAATATTGTTCATATTATTATTATTGATGAAAAGTTGAGTGACGCCAGGTGCGTCACGGACTAGAATGAGCGATCGATATACCCAAATGTGGGCAAGAACCGATTTACAAGTAAGTACCACAAGATAGAACAAATTCTGCAACATGGGATAACATTTCGGGGAGGATCAGTAGATCGAGTGTTGCATTGATTTTGAGCTCGCGCGCCCTGTCGAATAAAAAGTTCCGATGAAAATCATATCGATTGCAGTGCAGCAA
>ATSW01009635.1:0-27138 GCA_000444245.1 Botryllus schlosseri
CTGACGAAGTGCTGTTACGGCCCTGGACCAAGTAACAAGGTTCGGAGTCACAAGTCAATTTTCAAGTATCAATACTGATCGATGAAATACCAATTATGCGGTAACTTTACTATTTCTTGAAGTTTCAATGAAATGCCTGTCTATTACCACCGTGCCGTTTATAAATTGCGTAATCAGATTCGTCGGTACCTACCGTCATGCCCAATCTTTCCAAAGTTGCGTGTTCTTGAACTTGTATGATATCACCCACTGCCAAACCGACCTATTGAAAGCATTCCACGATTAGAATTGTTGGGGGTTAGGCTTAGCATGTTTTCAGCACCCAAAAAGAGGACATTATTTTGCCGGTAAGTAAAAATATAGTAGAATTGTTGCTATGACACGTTTCCTTGGCAGTTGCAGGCAAAAGTTACAAAAACGCAGCAAAGAAAAAGTTTCAAGAACAGACACAAAAGCAAATGAAATTTATTTGTCTGATTCAGCCCATGAATACTTTGCGGTTCCTTTAACTTTTTGCCGATAAGGAATGATAATAATTTGAACGAGTTCGCGAAATTGTTCACAGGATATCATTGAAATCATATACAACCGTCAGGATCTTCGAAACTGATTCAACCAATAAGCGTGTTAAGTTCGAACTTTCGCCAGATCCTCACATGTAAAATGGCCAAGATGTTACAGAGAATGTCGAGCAATGTTTGAAATACCAATCAAGAAGATATGGCTGGTAGAGTAATTCGTTGGAAAATCTTTTTTGAACCAGCAATTCAGCACGTTTCATGGCTACGGTAATTTATTGGAAATGAATACAACGTCCACATAAAAGTCTCGTTGAGAGTATAAGTCGCTAACTAAAAACGCGAAAAAAAGTAGACATTTTGGCATTTTTGAAGGCCTTGCAGGACCAATCACTGACACGTGGACGCGAAGATCGACCGCAGTCTTATGTAGCTATGAAAGCGACTTACCAGCAAATTCATGATGATAATAGTCATCACGATGAGGAAGATATAGAACAGCACGTAGCTGACGGTTTTCGTATAAATGCTATCGAAATATCCGGCGTTGTCCTCCTTGTCGCCGAAAAATATCGATCCGTAATCCAATTCGCCGATCATCATCACGGTGGTTTTGATGATGGAATCGTACCACGTTGCAAATACATACTGTGATAAAACATCAGTAACACTTTATTATTAATTTTGACCATTTTAAAACACCATAAGTCTGCAATACAATGAAAAGATAGGAATGTGTCGAAACGACTTGGAGCAGTCTTTGATATCAGACACTCATCTGGGCTTAGGCGATGCAAATAAGATGCATGTACACTGGATGGAAAGAAATAAGAGATAACATAAAACAGCTAGTGACTAAAAAGAATGAGGCTTCGTGGTGGCGCGTAAAGGCACTGACTGCATATTTATATTACTATATACTATCTATGCGGTTCGAATTGTTTGGTGAATATCGTCGATACTTAGCTGTTGAAAATATTACCTGGTTTCCTAGTAAAATGTTGAAGGCGAACGCGAATCCCAAAATGAAGAATAAAAAGACGAAGAAAAACTGTGCAAATGTTTTCAGAATGTCCGTGAACATGACCACGAATATTCCCAGATACGGTATCTTTTGAATGAAGAGCAACAGCCCCATCCAGGCAAGAAAGATCGCAAAGGCTCCCACCTCGCTTTGCCACTCCTGAAATAAATAATGTTTGGATGTTATCGCTCATCACTCATCAGTAAGTAACCATATCGTTAGACGTTATGTTACAGTCGTGAAGAGACGATAACTTAATTATCTCAACTATGGCCAAGCCTACAAAGTTGCTTGATTACACTGCTTCAACACTGATTTACTTTCTGCACTAATATAACTCTGAACTCAACAGGCCCTTAGATAAATGTGCTGTGCAATTACGAACTGTATACCAATTGATCATTACTAGTAGCCCCACTGCGCTTCCTAGAAGATTGGTGTTCATTCTTATAGGTCAAGCATGAGAATGACAAATGTCTATACAGTGTACTGTACACCGACCTTGGCTCGTTTCGCACTATACAGTTCTCCAGTAGCATTTTCAGGAAAACCAGATATTCGATTTAAGTTTAAAGCATAGAAACATTTCACAAATTAGATTAGAATTAGAATCCAGGCATTTCGCTGTAATTAGTATAGGACAACTAATCTGCTAACACTAACCTAAGCCTATATCTAACTCTATCCCTAATCCTATAACTTTACCCTATACATGCCAAAGCGGCACACGCTGAACTGAACTGTCGCAACTATCATGGTAGTATGTCGCATGGTATTATATCCACAGACGCAAAAAATCAACCTACAATGTATAGTTGAAACAGCTAAGGCAATATTTCAAACTGTTGTAAGTTGAATGGGCATAGATCTCTGGATTAAAGCAAATTCAGTTTAAGCAAAAGGTATAACGCAGTGGTTCGCAACCCTTGTGTCTTCGCGGACCCCCTTTTGACCCTCACGCACCCCCGCGGACCCCCCAAGTTTTCGTTCAAAATAAACTCAATTATCGTGCAACCGTCATCTGTCGTGCAGCTGTATCTATTGTCTTGGAAATACGCGTCTTCGACATGATACGAACGAGTGCCGAAAATCCATTTCCATTAAAATAGGTGTTGGTGAATGTAATATTAACGCGTAACACGCTTCCGACGACAGCTTTTGGTGTGAGTTTTTAATGAACATATCCCGTCCAGCATATTCATTTCCATCTAGCATCTCTTCTTGAAGTTATCAAGTGGTTACATCTAATATATCACATGAGAAAATGGATTTCGTGGCGAGTTTCCAATTCCTTCATTGAGACAGATCAGGAAAATAATTCTTGAATTTTTATTTCAAACGACTGTTTACTAATTTGCGGAGACTGGCAACTCCAAATCCAAAATGTTTTGCAAACATTTCGAAGTCACCCCTGTTTGACCTTGCTGTCTCCAACATTTCATTTTTCCACAAACCCCAACAAACCATCTCTAAACAGGAATATGTTTGCATTGGCAGGCTAATGGCAATTTGACAATAAAATGAGTTTGCATACTCGGATATTTCATATCGGACGACCATTTTATTGATGTAAGTCCTTAAGTTGCAGCAATTATGACGCGGAACTGTCTCATGCTTTCCCTTATTAAAAATACCTATTAGGTTATCGATCATTTTACAACTTTAGAGGTTTCACGGACCCCCTGAAAATGCCTCGCAGATCCCCGGTTGAGAACCACTGGTATAGCGTGTATTGCAAATCAAAACCAACCCCACGCACCTGGCGTAGCCCAGTGTCGTATTGAAATTCTGCCATGACTGCGCTGCTGTTACTGCTACTCGTGAAGACTAGGTCATTCTCTGGTACGGTGATAGGATCGATATAATAGCTCTCGTAGTCCAGCGTCAGCAACAGTGCCAGTACGTAGAGCGATACTTCAACGAAATTTGTGAATTCCGAAACGTATCGCAGGCGTTGGTTGAAAAGTTGGAAAAACTGTCAAGTAAATAAGAGTTGAGATAACTACTTCCGCCAACACAAAACGACAAATTATACTACAAATAGCAAAAATATTGAGTATCCATATTACTGGGGCTATTTCACTAGGTTTGTATGACGATTCCAGCCGGTAAAAGTGATAAAAAGTTATCTCGCAGTTTAACTGTAAAACTATACTTACTTTCAGGTAAAACCGCTTACCTTTTACGATTTGGATTTTGTAAAGTAGAGACTAGTTTTGAGATAAGTTTTTATCACTTCTATGAGCGCAACAGCTATCTATAATTAACTGTTAAAATAATGCGACCATACTCGATCATAACTACATTTTTAATTACAACTGAGTACTAGTCTGACTCATCTTTTTAGTGGGCCATGTCTGACCTTGCAAATTCTACTTTCACCCAAGTAGTTTTGGTATGTCCAGGGAATCAATGCTTTTACTTGTAATTGAGTAGAAATTTAGGGCCTATGTGTGTTAGATTTACTGCTTATCAATAAAGCGTAAAGTTTCGTTGAAACAGTCGGACTTTCACTCACACCACCTATAAATGGTAAGTTAAATCACCTCTCGCAACAGATTGAAGGCCGAGAATACGAATATTGCCCATCTAAGTCCTTCAAACGTGGTCGGCAGCCGCTGGCATCCCGATCCGTATCCGGGAAGACCCAGCAACTCGTCACGATAATAATAACATTCGATCGATTGCCTGTGGAATTCGATAGAAATTGTTATTAGCTGAAATATAGTCTTTTTGTATTGTAATCAGATCCGCAAACAGGCCGTGAGTGATCTCTGCACGAAGGTGCTTATCAGTTTTTCGTAATCAGATTTCTATATTTGAACTGGCTCATAGAGCATTTTCGGTAGGATTGGGAAACAACTGGATAATTCCATAAGTTGTATAATTATACTAATTAGAGCGAAATTCCAGTAATCTAATTCTAATCTAATTTTCGAAATGTTTCTTTGCTCTCATTTGAATTCTAATCAAATTTATGGTTTCCTGTAAGTGCTACAGGAGAACTGTATCGTGCGAAGCGAGCCAAGCTTGGTGGACAGACATTTGCCTTTCTCATGTTCAAAAGAACGAATTATGATTTGATGTTAACGTAACATGTTTTCGTGAACTCAGTAATACTAATTCTATTCTAATATTGAAAAAAACAAACTGTGTAGCTATAATTCTAATTCTACTGCAATTTACAAAGAAAAACACTTTGTAGCTGTAATTGTAGTTCTAACCTTATTTGGGAATGATGAAAATTTTCTATTTGTCTGAGTCTGTGGGCGATAGCATACAAATATTCGATATAATAAAGAAAACATCACCGTGTACCGTGTATAGTTCCTTATAAAGAGGTGATGCCATACACTCACATAGGTCAAACGATTTTTATCAGTTAGTATGATGAATATACTCACTGATCAGGATCGTAGCCGGCTGTGGTGAGCGCTGCAAAATTACGTTAACATATTACCACCCAGACAATACCACATTCCACCAGCGGGTGGTAGTAAGCTCTCTCGGTAGGCATAATTTAACCTAGTCTAGAGTTTTGCTCTCATGTTTCTCAATTTGACATTTGTGTGGTTTAGGAGCTTCTTGGAGCCACAGAACTTCGATATACAATTGAATAATACGCCACTTCTTACAACTAACTATACATTATCGCCTGCTATCTAACAGAAAATGCAACACGTGTAGGCCTATTGTATGTACTGTACAATTTTGAGTAACGCGTTCACTTTGATTTGCTTACTCTTGAAGTTGATGAAACGTACCTTCCTTTCCCGAAGTACTGTTGTTTATGACGTACTGCCTGGAATTGACGACTAAAGCCCAATTAATTTCGTACGGTCGCGGCATGACCATCATGTAGACATTTAGCAGCACGAGGTATACGATGAACAGAGAAAGATTTGAGTAATAAACGTATCGGCCGAATCTCCGCCATTTGTAATTCAGAAGTCCGGTGACAACGGGGTGCAGTAAAAGCTCTTCACGTTTGGCAGACACCTGCAGATAGACTATGATTATATGGCGATAGTTTGAATCAGTATATACACGGATATATAGGAGTTAATGCTAGCTGACCACTTCCTTTCCTAATGGTTGTTTGGGTGTTTCGTTGTTACAAAGCAGTGGAGCTCTTAACGGAAGATTTCAGTCATTTACGAAGAGATTCGTGTCATTCAAATATACAGGATACTATAATTAAACATATACAAAGGCGGAATGCCCACAACTACCTCTAGTTTAGCGGTTCAGAACCGGGGTTCAAACGAATCCCAGGTGCGCCCGAGGTCAAGACACAAACCAGACTGGTACAGCAGAATTCACACTGGTCTGCTGTAAATATTCATTCTCATCATCTTCGTGTTTTGTATAAATATCATGGTGAATGTTTTTTCTCTTTCAACGCCGTTGTTGATACACAGTTTATTTTGTGTACCAGTATTCTATAATAATGCATTTGATGTAAAATGTGGTAGGTTGTCGTTTTTGCGACTCGGAGAAAATTTGGGGATCCCAGCCTGCTACAGATTAGCGCAAGGCTCTTCCGGCCGGTAAAGTTGAGAAACACTGTACTGATATGCCGGCTACTGAATGGTCATATTCGAAAGCGAGATGCCAGACACGAGCTCTAAGAGTTATCATTGAAGAAACATTCTAATCGCATCGTAAATAGCACTGATGTATTCTACATTTATTAGACCAGTGGTTCCCAACCTTTTTCCTCCCATGTACCATTTCGAGGTTTTATGCACAGCTCACGTACCACCTAGCCTACATAAGTTTCGCGCGCTGAAGGCGGTCAAAAATGTCTCATGAGTAAGTTGGCTACTTTACCATTATCTTCAAAGGATGATTTTTCTGCAGCTCATCCGAATCTTTGGAATACGTTCTCGATTCAGGGGTGAGACGACTGTTGTCATCGTACACCTGTGGTAATATAAATATTTAGTAAAACGGGAAGTGTTGCGTTCAGGATAGCTATTGTTCAGTACAAGGATAATGTAATAGTCTTTCAACAGACCATTAGCAGAGCTGGCCAGTGACGAAGTACATACACTTTCACTTAACTTACACTTACACGCGCAGTGCTTACTTATTGTACCACGATGTGGCATGTTTTCATATTTCTTCCACTTTTAGTTCCAAAATGCCTTCGAAGATTGCACATATTTCTAGTGTTAACACTGATTCTATGCTAGTCGCGATGATGCAACTTACTATGACGAAAGTAGCCGCCTCTGATCAACTGCTAAACGTACGTAAATCCGCGACCAAATCTACCGCTTTAAACTACTTACTTGAATACATTTCATTCCTTTCATTTGCTGCTCCGATCTCAAACAGTTTCGAGATGTCTTGAAAATTGCTACTTCTACTTCTACTTCTACTTGAGTAGAAACGCTGACTACTTTGACCATATCTGTCCGATTGCGTCAACTGTATCGGGGACACAAGTTATTTCCAACAAATATCATGCAATGTAAGTATAAGATGTAAATCACAAGCCATTAGGGGGTGGGTCGCACAGATGCCGATCAAAAAGTAATCTCCGATCACCCTAATCGGGGATAATTTAATCCGCGAGTAAGGTCACCCGCTGGTTAAACGGCGATCACGGATTGATCGGCATCTGTTTCACATACCCTAAGCCACTCAATTTCAAGCATCTATAAGTCAGTACGGACTAACGTTAGATTTGCTATCAAAACTGGTTAGCAATATACTGAGTTAGCGGGCGAGGAAAACTAATAAAAGCACAAATCCAAATGGTATAACAGTGACTCAAGACGAACGCACATGCTAGTCAGCGATAATACGGAAAATGCACAAAATATTCAAGAGAAAATCACAGTAGACCTTCACCAATGCAATGCCCTTTGATAACCGTGTGCACGGTTAGACGAAAAATGATACACTGAAGCCATATGCCTTCATTGGGGTGAACAGTAGCAAATCCACTCCGCGTATTCCGGAGAATATTCCCATTCTAGCGACATACTCAAATTGCACAAAACATAGTCACATGTCTTATGGTCCCGGTTACGATTCCCAATACCTTATGCAGGCTCGGACAACTATATAATCCTAGCGGTATAATTAGACTGACTAGAGCGAAATGTCGGTAATCTAATTCTGAACTAATTTCAATTCCTATCTAATGACGGGTTTTCCGGAAATGCTACCAGAGAACTGTATAGTTCTCTCTCGTGCTTATGAGAAGGATCTCTGATTCGATATGAATATAATTTGATTTTGTCACGATGTATATTCAATTTCAAAGTTTCTTTAATTCGAAAAAAAAACTATGTAGCAGTAATTCTAGTTATAATTCTATTTGAAAAATCTGAAAAATTTCTAGCTATCCATCTCTCCATATGCTAATCTGGAGCCTCGTACGGCAATCTTGAATGTGCAGATGAATTCCCAACCAAGGCGTTTGTTTCAAGGCTTTGGCAAATAAAATATCACGCGTTGACTTAGAAACGCAAATTAAGAAACAATAATATCTTCAATATTATTATTCGTTAGTGCAACACCCATAGCGAATGACATGCCGATGTAAAACTCACGTCTTTATTGCCGCGAACAGTCTTCAGAAAGAAAATGATTTATTATACAGTATATAGATTGAACTAAAGTAATAAATACATTGTAGCTAGACGCATAATTCCACGGTGGAACAGCCTACAGAGTACATATAGCAATATATATACTGTTATTTGATCACGAGTTCATATATAGGCCATTTAACCTATAGAGTGGGTATCTTTGTACTACATGCTCAATATGCTGCGATACCACTGATCAAGCATCGAAACTATATTCATCGTTGATAAACTTTTAGTGGTATGGAGTGTTTAATTTCACGACTGGAAAAATCCTCACCCCGCCAGTCGACTCGGATCATTGTAATTGATGCTCGATTCGGGTTCGACTGCTCATTGCGCCCAGCCCTGAGCCCCAACCCACAGCATTGTCACAAACGCTATATTTGAATTCTCTACGTTATCCGTACTTTAAGGAAGTTACATTAAGTCATATTGGACTAGAAGCTTAACAATCGTTTGGTTATCGATTCACTCATCAGGTACACGACTTCACTTTTGAGTATTGTATGACAAGGGAAACTATATCGCATCAGTATTGGTTCTTGATAAGGATAGACTTTTAGACTAAAGGTGGCCTACGCTGTATATTTTGGAATAGCGTGTTTTCAATCGTGATCTATATCCTTTCCTCGTTTTGTGATAACAGACTTTGTATATACACCGCATATATTGGTATTCAATGTCACCATAACCTATGTATTGGTCGCAGAAGAAAATGAAGGTCATACGTACCACGTAGGCGTTGTCATCGCCCGCATCGTAGATATTCTCCTTCCTTTGGCTATCTGCACTGCTAGTATAGTCGGTCCACGCGGAGCTAGCATAGACATCATCGAGAAATTCGTATAACAACGTAAGCTGTAAAATATTGGCGATAATGTAATAAACGCTGGAGACAGAGCACATAATATTCTGCAAGTTAATGTCAATTTCTTGTGTGTCCTCGTGAGCTTATGAATAAATATATTGATATTGTTGTTGTTGGTAACTTGGTAATGGTGCTTGGTATATGTGCCCTTGTGCACATTAGACGCCTCTTTCAGTGACATGCTGGACCAATATTTTGGCTGTCACTGGTCAGGGGTAATCGAAAATATCCGGGTTCAAGACAAATATGGATATATTACTCAATTTTAAATGGAAGTTTTGTACATCCAAGTGTCTCTTCAGAAAATATATGATATCGGTGTCTAGAGTTATCAAATCAATTAGAATATCTGACACAATAGGTAGCGTTACATAAATAGTCAAGAAAAAAGGTCGCGACTTAGTTAGTTAACGAATGCGGTTACAACAAAAATAGAAGTTCGGAAAAAACGTAGCATATAGTGACTGCGCGGAATACCGGTTTGAAGGAATAACCCTAAAAATGCTGCACGTGCACAATACACGAAAAGGTCATTTGAATAGCGTCATAGATCAGCAGAAGTGACTTCATTCTCTCATAATCACAATGATTGAATACTTCGGTAACAAAGCCCTCACCACGAGTCTCGCACACATACGGTCAGTAACAGATCACGACAGGAAATGGATGACCATAAGTCACGGAGGGATATGTTCTTATTCTGTAATGGAAAGTTACTGAATTGATTTTTTTTAAAGCTTGAGGTTAAACAGCGTATCATTGCAAATCCACCATAGTATGGAGAGCAAACAATAGCTGCTTCCCAAAAACGTTAAAACTATAAGTCTGGCTTATTTTGAAGGAAACCGCTGTAGCCGACATGCCTCGTTTTCACCGAGGGAAATCACCAAAACACGGGGAGAAATATTGCAAAGGCGAACGAATTTATCTTTTCAGAAGGGATGCACTATCATTGAATACAAATATAAAGCTTATCAATGACATTACTTAGTCTGATCTTATTGGGCTTCAGTTGCGGCATATAATCTAAGGATTGGCTGAATCAGCCGATTATGCTGGACACTTATCAGATTCTTGCAGCAAATTGAATTCACCCATAAGTGCCGTCACAGTCCTCTATGATGCCGGATATAATGAGGTGTAAAGGTTAGCACAGGCAATGCAGATATGAATAGGAAAATGACAGTTTACTTGTTGCGCGTGTTGGTGACCCCCTGGTTTAAATCATTGTTATAAATACTACGTTCCTTCGTGTAATTCAGAGCTAGGTTCTATTTTCGTGCGTCACCTTTTGGGTGCGAACACGCACTCATTACGCCAAAGGTGTGGGTCGTAATGACGGATGCAGACGATGCAACGTATACCTTATAGTTATCATCCTCCGGCTTTTTACCGTTGTCTGTGATGCACTGGTTGTAAACTATTTCGGCCAAGTCCGGCATCTTCTTGATCAGTTTCCTCATCGGAGTTGTCATCCGACCTACGCGCGTATAAAAATCAAATATGTTTCCACCGAGGGTATACAAATACATGCATNAAAAATTGAAATAATAAATCGTACCGGCGGCGTCCTCCATTTCTTAAGATGTGCGGCATGAGAAAATAGTTTTGAGCGTAAGAATATATGCGCGTGACAAAAAGACATCTCAAACATTGCAAAATGGCCATCCCTGTCTATATAATACATACATGTGTATAACCTATATACCAATATACGGGCCCCACGGGTACATGACAGCAGACTTTATGGACAACCAGATAATTCTAGTTGACTAATTAGACTAATTACCGCGAAATGCCGGAAATTTAAATTTAATTTGTGAAATGTTTCTAAGCTTTGAATTATAATTTGATTTTTGATTTTCCTGAAAATAATAAATGGAAATTGTATAGCGAGAAACGATCCAATCTCCCTGAACAGNCATTTGTCGCTCTAATGCTTGTGAGAGTGAACTCTGACCGGATACGAACTGAACTTGCTTCGATTTNCAAGTATTTGCGAATTCAGTAATTCTAATTCTATTCTAATTTGAAAAAATAAACTGTGNAGCAATTATTCTAATTCCAGTATAATTTTGAACAATCCGCGCAGCTATGATTCTAATTATTCNATAATTTGGAAAAAAACTGTGTAACAATAATTCTAGTTTCAGTCTGAATTTGAACAAACTGAGTAGCTCTTACTCTAATTCTAATATAATTTGGCAGAAGCTGTGTAGCAATATTTCTAATTTTGAATAAACCGTGCAGCTATAATTCTAATTTTANTATAATTTGAAAAAAAAACGTACAGCCATAATTTTAATTCGAAATAATTNAAAAAAAACTACAGCAATAATTCGAATTTCAGTCTAGTTCTGAATAAATTGTGCTGATATAATTCTAATTCTAATATAATTTAGAAAAATATATAGCAANAATTTTAATTTCAGTATAATTTTGAATAAACTGTGTAGCTATAATTATAATTATATTGTAATTTGGAAAATATTAAATTTTCTAACTGTCCAAGTCTGGCTGAACGAACCATTCACTGGGTTATAAACCGCGTTCCGAAGAGAATCCTTCCAGGTGGAGTGTCTCAGCAAGGCAACGACGCAATCCTTTTGGTTCGAATCTATTGCAAAATCCATTGCGTTCTTTCCGTCGCTAGATCGAAACGTCACGTCAGCTCGCCAGTTCAACAGGAGATTGACCATTTCGAGATGGCCGTTCTTACACGCGAGGTGCAGAGGCGAAACCTAGGACCAGGAACGCAATATGCCGGTTAAGTTGTATCACACGAATAATGAAACTAGCGACAGCAAACACTGTCCTTTTAGGTGAGAAAATTTTGTATATTATGAATCCGAGGACTTCGATATCACCATAGAGTTTCACAGGATTGCGTTGAACTTGACTTGAGCTCGATACTGAACAGTAAANACTATGACTTGGACTCTGACTTGACGCGGTGGTGAATTGAAAATGACTCGACTTGACTAGATTCAAAACTATACAAGTGAAATGGGCTTGTGACTTGGAACCTTGTGACTTGGTTACAACCCTGGGTGGTGGTCTTGAAGTGATGTTTGATTCTATCCGCATTCTAAATGAAGCATACTTCGCTTTTCTCTAGTTGTCTCTATCTCTAATGCTTAATGACAANGTATTTGCTTTTCCTNAGGNACTAAATTAGGTGGTCTCTATTTAATGCTTANGTAGTTTCATTTTTCGCAGCAAGCAGATTGACAATGGAATCATTCAATTGTCCTGTCATTCGAAACGTGTTGGTGATGTTNGGAGTCAGGTTTTGTACNTATATACTCTTTTGATCAATGGAGCNATTGCTTCTATAGCCTCTTTGTAGTAGTCAGGGTTGTAATGACTCGAGTCACGATGTTTTGGTGACTCGACTTTACTCGAGTCATTTTTTCAAACGCGTAAAATGACTCGACTCGAGTCAATTTTTGTATGGACCCGACTTGTACTCGAGTCATTGTACATGACTTGAACCAAGTCATATGACTCGAGACTAGGACGGCCAATACAGACATTTCATTGTAACTTCGAAGAAAAGTAAAGTTACCACATGATTGATATTTCGTCTATCAGTTCTGAGACTTGGAAAATAGGGCCAAAAACTGTTAAGACAGAAAAATTACTATAACATGAATGCGAGCCATTCTATATCTCTCGAGCAGAGTTGAAAAAAAGNGGATTGAAACCGTTTGAAGAGGTAACTGAACAGTGAACGTAATGACTTGGACTCGGACTCGACCCTCTACTCGCTGACTTGGGTTAGGACTTGACTCGGTGGTGAATTGAAAATGATCTGACTGGACTCGAGTCAGAACTATATAAAAGCGAGATTGACTTGTGACTCGGAACCTTGTGACTTGGTTACAACCCTGGCAGTAGTTACTATAAACACGAAGAGTCAAAACCGGTCGAATGCAAAGGATGACATGCGTGTTGTCCCATCAAAAACGTACACCCACAATGTCAAGTTTTACAGAAAAGCGGCAGCATTCATCACATTAGTCATTCGTAGGGCTGGCCACACTCGAATACTCGAATCGAATCAAAACCTAATACTCGAATCAGAATCGAATCACTCAGGTACTCGAATTTGCCCAGCCGTAGTCATTATCATTAGTGAGGTTAAATTGAAAATATTGAAAACAAATACCATTCGCTATTGCTTATATTGATTAAAACAAACATACGGTATGCAATACCAAAACTAATACATTTTGATCTTAGTGTGTTATGTCCATTAGTATAAAAAATCTCCTCGCACAAGGCCACGAAGGGGAACACGTAGCCCCCAAAAATATAGGGGTAATGGTCTAACACAAGCAACATAATTTGCATGACTTTGGTAATATACATAGAGTTGCATTTAAAACAAATGATGTTTTAAAACACTTTGGTATAAACATATTTTAGTGTTTTAAAAATGCCTCTAAAATATTGTGTTTCTCAAACGTTGTGTAATTACGTCATAATTGTGTAAATACTTCTGAAAAAATACGCGGTATGAGTCTACGGATGATTTCCACCCAATATAGTCGACGTATACGATGTGGAGTGATTGGAACCCGCGAAATCGTCGTTGGTTTAACCATTATAGCATGTAGATATAGATCCTTCGTACGGAATGGGTGTTCTGATGACGATGACAGCCGACAGTAAAATGCTGCATAACGATGTAATCCCGGTTAAAGATATTTTTGNTCTGTTTAGGACAGTGGTCAGAATCCCATTACGTCGAAGGAGCCATATTTACCCTATATTTTCAATTGTCAATGTCAATCCACTGCGATAAAACAAGAATTCGTGACGTCATGACTGAAAAAACAATAAAAATCATGTTTTAAACAAGGGTCCTGTTTTAAACATGCNTGTCTTAAATAGATTTTTGTTTTAAATGCGACCCTACACATACATAACCAGACAAAAATAAACGAANTGAAATTCTTGAAAGTCAAACGAAATAATGAGATAGTCACACAGTAATAAANCAAACACATCGCATGCTATGCTTTAGCAACAAAAACACACGCATTAAAATCAAAACGAATGATGATGCAATATTCCACCGTTTTACCTTGTTAACAGACTTGTATGCCTTGAAAAACAAAAACCGTATCGTNCCACTGTTAGAAGCGATCTGGTATCTCTCGACCCCATGTATTAAGTCTCCAAATANAAGTGCATCGAAATGTATAACTCTACTTAATAAGTTACCTTTATTTTCCCCCTAGGTTGTACAGATGCACCGGCCTCCAATAAAGCCCTAGCCGGTTTCTCCCAACCCGCNGCCGCAGCGCTGTCTAGCGGAGTCCATTGCTTTGCGTTTCGTAACTCAATATTTGCGCCAAGTTGTATCAGTCTGCGTACGAATAAAACCAACAAGAATTTACGGAGGGTGGATTAAATACTGTAATNTTTTACGGAAAAGCGATATATATTGTTTACTGTACAGGTGTAAAANCATCTGAGCTGCAACCATACGTAACGATGTAAACGTAGAGCATCGATATGAAACTTCGGGTAATTGTAAAGTGCAGCCTCGAGCAACGATATGTCCGTAAGTCCTCAATAATCTCTCTATTTACAAAATATGGAGTTACCTGCGACTNTTTTCTTGCAATAGAGTATTTAAAATCGAATTATGGTTATATATACGAATGACCTATATGCCTATATCAAAATTGATATTTTGAAAGGAAATTNATTGCACGAATACGGTTTCAAATANGATCTAAATACTGAAATACCTACTTCTCTAAAACGCATTTACNTTGTCTTGAGGTCGGTGTCGGGGTATTTGACTCGANCTATTTCATAACTCTCAATATGAACATTGAGCATTGGAAATGCGCGGTTTGGCATAGGTATACATGTAGTGGTAGTCAGACGTGGACAACTAGATAAGTTAAGTTGCCTGATTAGACTAATTAGAGCGAAATGTCGTCAATCTAATTCAAATCAAATTTGTCAAATGTTTCTATGGTCCAATTTTAATTTTAATGTAATTTCGGGTTTTCCTGCAAATGCCACAGGAGAACTTTATCGTGCGAAACGAGCCAAGCTTGTTGTACGAAAATTTTCCATTCTGCTGCTTACGAGAAGGAACTCTGATTTCGGATGAACCGAACTTGATTTTTGTTGTATTTCTTTCCAATTAGGAATAGAATTTAACTTCCAAGTTTTATCGAAATCAGTAATTATAATTAGAATCTATTTTGGAAAAAAATCTGTATAGCTATGATTCCAATTCTAATCTTGGTCGGAAAAACTGACAATTCTCTAGCTGTCCAACTCTGTGTAGTGGTAGTGGTAGCAGTGTAACAACAGTTCTAGCTGGACAAGCTGTACCCGGAGCAATAATAGTAACAGCAGTACTATAGCTAATGCAGTATAGCAGGGGCATTAGTGCGACTTAATGGGTAGAAAGGGCACTAAATATCGATGCACAAAAACTCACGTATCTACGCATTTCACATTTCCCCCCATCGCGGCCAAATGCAGAGCCGCGTTGGCGTCCTCGTCGCCTGCGTTCAAGATGGACCTGTCTCGCGCAATCAGCTCGGGAATGACGAGGTCGTTTCCGTTCAACGCGGCCATGTGCAACGTAGTTCTGTCGTCGTCGTTCTTGATGTCGGCGGGCGCGCGATATTGCAATAGAAACTGCGAACATACATCAGTGGCTTGAAAAGGTAGAGGTGACGATTAATAGTACTACTACAGCATCGGGTTCTTCGTATCATTGCAAAGGCCCCGAAAGGGTATGGATGTGCAGCTGACATATCGTCTCTAAGGATTTGGTGTTTTGGACATAGAATATACGAGAAAGTCAAAAATCGCGAAGTTCATGTATCGATTCCATTGCGACCACTGCCGCACAATATTCGATGAATACTTATCCTTGGAATCAAAAGCGCGTAAGTGCAACACACGCGCGTCATTGTCAGCCAACTACCACTACCATTATAATCAGGACGAATTACATGAAAACACACCGCTCTNTCAAATATGCCGGACCATACCCGAGGAACAATATCTCAATGACTACCCGACAGCCGTCGAGCATGTCCGGATTGTACAGATGCCCACATTCAAGTCGAAATACAAGTAGGCTACTTTCTACTGAATAAATACCCAACAAGCCACGATTTGACATATCGACCTCGCCTACACCGATCCATGTCTGCATATTCATGTTCATCGCTTGTCCTTTTTATGTTATATTTTATTACTTTTCNGCCAGCGTGCATGCCTCTTATTCACATGTTCTAGCNACGGCAATGTGGATGTCTGATCAAAAGACTACTCCAAGCCGTTTCTCCTATCTTTTCATTATGTCGCTATCTTGTGCTGTTTTGATCTGAGGGAAAATTGCAATTCAGTGACTAAACGTGGAACCAAATCCAAGATAGAGCATCAATTCCAACACCTACCATCGGTTATTAAGGATAAGGTAGCAACATCGAATGCAGTAGGATATTCCTTTAAAAGCGAATGTAAGATTTTGCTGACCCGGTGCGTTGGGTGGCATNAGCGTCACTTGGTTCGGAAAATGTTGTTGACAAATAAGACAAAGTCTTACTTTTACGGCGTTAACATGTCCCTTTGACGATGCCATATGTAAAGCTGTGTTGTTATATCTGTCCCTCTCTTCGATGAGGCTTCTACCTTTTGAGTGTCGGAGCAGTAACTGGAATAAACAATAGCATTAACCAACACATCAAGTGTTTCGGAAGAATAGCATATGTGGGATATCTGAAAAGCCATTCGGGGAAAGCTTGAATACTTTCCTAAAGCCCGAATGTACCTTGTTATGTTACAAATTACAGAATGCATGCTGTATACACATATATAATATTATATATACATACACCACATTGCATATTTGCGTATAGTATATAAGCCATCGGTGATCAAAGCAGCTATCGTTAGTGCTCAAGTTGAAGCGGAAGCAGGATCGCAAATTTCTATACAATTACAAGTAGAAGCAACTATTTCAACATGTCTAAAATCCTTCAAGTCGAAGTAGGCCATGAAGATCTGAAAAGAAGCCAAGTAAGTTGTTTCAAAATGTAAATTTGGTAGAGAAGTCGCACACTTTTAGTAGTCGGTCAACGTTGGCTGTACTTTAGACAATGCAACTAACTCAAGACGTCTTATGACGCTACAAATCGGTGGAATTTTCGAATATATCTTCGCGGTGGAATCAAAGTACTTTATATCCATTTTTTTCAAAATTTTGAGATCCATTTTTCAAATTGATAGAAAATCAAGTTTTTGTAAATCTTTCGATTTTTTCGCGCATGGCCATGCGATGGCCGAAAGAAAATGAAAACTCAAAATATTCTCAAAATGTGTAATTTGGGCATCAGCCACTCTAATTCAACGGCGATGATATACCCAGTTATCGTATTGCATGGGCCAAGCTAAAAGCAACTAGTTTTGTCTAAAAAAGCCACGTAGAAGTGGAAACAGTCAAAAATACATAACCTCAAGTACTTGATTACTCCGACAAAGTAAAGGTATTGTCTTTTGGTTTGCCTTGTAATTAGCGCATGACCTTGGAATATAAGTATACGATATCTATAACGTATGCGTCTTTATATTCCTACATTCTTTTGATAATCTTATTATATAGTCACGCGTAAATGGTGCATGGCGTAATATTGCCTTACAATGAATATGCATGAGTCGGTACTCGGTGATGTTCCACACTTTATACATTGACGGGGATTATGAGGTGGATCGCCAGACAAAAGCATCGGCTTCACATTGTGTCGGAATCCAGTGAAGTATTATAGTCACAGGTCCTTAACCTGTTGGTGATTATTCTCAGAAGGGGTAATTTGGCATTCTCGGGATTAATCGTCCTTATAGCTTCCAGGTTGGATTTTAATGAACAGTATTCGACACTGCGAATTAGAACCTGTCCTAAACACTCGGAATTTGCACCGTGCCTTTTGTGGAATTACAGTATTATGGTATGTTATGTATTGTAAAACTTGAAGATAGTCATTCACATTGCAGGTTGAACTGATCTAATCTACATTCAATATCAGCACTAAGAAAATGCATTCGTAACTTTCGGGCTAGCGTCCAATTCGAATAGGCAATACTTTTCTTTGATCTAAGTTACTTCAATATACGGTTGTGTAGTATACGGAACTTATGAAGCTCCTACGTCAGTGGTTGTCAAACTGGGGGCCGCACCCCCGTCAGGGGCGAGGAGCTGGAAAAAATCTTTTTCGTTTTCAAACTATAATACCGGAGGAGAAAACGGCGATCTGGATTTGTTATCGAATAATAGTATGTTGTTGTTTGTGATATTCATGGTGTGTGCCGACTACTATGGTAATTTACACCAGGCCGATATTCCTTATTTTTGATTCCGTACCTGCCGACTTGTAGCACGGTCCACTTCTAGGCTTTTTGTAAGACACCGCTTATGAGGATGAGATGGCAAGAAGCCTAGATACCCCTCCAACACTTGGGTAGGAATTCTGGAGTCGAGTTCGGTCGGACTCGAGCCTATAACCCATAGGTGTTGTAGGTGTGCATTATACCACTACGCTATCTCGCCACTAAGTAATAGTATATTGGTTTGACTGTAAAAAAGGTCATTTTTCCGATCTCGCTTCCGAAATACCCGTCGGGCGTATTTTTCGTTCATGTTTTAGTACGTCGGAGTCTAATTATTGCAAGTATTTTAACACTTTTTCTAGAACAAGAGGACAAATTCCGAAAAAGAGGGCATTTAGTAGTCCTCCAAGGACACTTTCGATTTCTTGAAAATGAAAATTGAACAATATCATGTTACCCACACATGCAAATGCAGGTTTATATCGTCAACTCACGGCTAAGGCGTCGGTTCTGTTTTCTTCCGCGCACCATATAATACACGTTTTGTCGTCCTTGTCGGTTTCTGTGATGTCAGCGTGGTAGTCGAGCAGATGCTTCATAGATTCTAAGTGCCCGTGCTTCGAGGCCATCAGCAGCGGCGTGAAGAAATCGTTGTTTTTCATATCTACGTTCGCGCCACTGCAAAATAAAGCGACAGGCGCAGTTTATCAAGATGCCGTGATCCAGACATTGATTATGGAACGAACTGGGTATGGAAGCAAATTAATCATGTCGACATGAAAAGGCGACAAGATGCAGATTGGGATAGTTCAAAAATAACTTTTCTGTTCAGATTTTACTGGCTAATCGAAAAACCAAATTTGGCTAAATTCCAACCTCTAGTCTAGAGCTATTAGAGTTGAAAAACTTTAAAATTTCTGATTTGAAATAATGATATGTACGGTCGGTAGTAATTTAAATAATAAAAAGAATTTCCCGTCGCAAATACTAATTTATTCAGATCCAGAATTTTGTACTCCAATAACTTCGTTTCTAACGGTCGAAATTGAGCTAAATTTGGTATCCGTTGCATTTTTAGACAACATAACAATTTCATGGGGTTGACAGTTAAATTTGAAACATCTATTTTTCATTTTTTTTTTAAATTAAACGTTTTCTAACTCTAATAGCTTCGCAATTTTAGGTGGTAAATAATTTTACTGGCAATCCCATCAAATTGTGCAGTTTTCTGCAAAAACGGTGCACAGCAAATTTGACTCAATTCCAAACAGTAGAAGTGCAGATATTGGAGCTCAAAATTTTCCATTTGAGCAAAGTCTAGTATTTACGGTGGAAAATTGTAAACAACTAAAATTTGCCGAAGATATGCAATAAACAATAGCTTCCGAGCTAATAGATAATGAGCAAAATCTGGTGTGAATCGTTTTGTAGCCAACCTGACAAGTTTAACTCATAGCCGATACAATTCGAAGGAAAATTTATTTTTGTACAACGGAATGAGTTGTTCAGATCCAATGATATAATATGTATCCTGACCAGATCCGATTAAAGTCGGAAAACCACTACGTTTACTCACTTCGCAAGAAGGTGCTGAACTATCACGTGCGCGTTGAATTGGGACGCGACGAAGAGTGGCGTCGCCATGGCGGAGTTTCGCGCGTTCACGTCGACGCCGTGCTGCATTAGTAACTTTACGATTTCCAAATTGTTTGCCAGAACGGCGAGATGCAGGCAGGTCTCTTCACGCGATCTTCGCACGTCGACCATAGAACCGAGACCTGAGAATATCAAGTTCAATGTATGTGGCCAAACTGGTCTTGGACAGCTAGAAAATTTTAAGCCATTCTAAATTTGATTTGGATTAGAATTATATCTATACAGTATTTTCCTAACTAGATTAAAATTACAATTTTAGCTACACATTCTTTTCCAAATTAGGTTAGAAATAGAAATACGATAAAGTTTCCTGCAGCGTTTTCAGGAAAACCAGATATTACATTAGTATTAGAATTAAATCAGAGAAAAATTTCACTAATTAGAATTAGAAGTAGAGCAAAGAAACATTTCATCAATAAGATTAGAATTAGATTATCGGCATTTAGTTCTAATTAGTCTATTTAGACAGCTAGGGCAGACTTGGACAAATAAAGTAATTCCTGGGAGCTGGCGTTGATATAATTCTGATCTAATTTGTGGGATGTCTCCATGCGATAATTGTAATTGTTACAAAATTTCTAGTTTTCCTGAAAAAATGCTGCAGGAGGACCATATAGCACTAAACGGGCCAAGCTTGTTGTACGGACGTTTGTCGTTCTCCATGAACATGAGGATGAAGTCTGAGTTGATATGAACTAAACTTAATTTTTTTTTTATTTCTTCCTATAATTAGGAATTTCGTTCAATTCCCACGTTTTTGCGAATACGAATACAGTAATTCTAATTTTAATCTAATTTGGGAAAAAGAACTGTGCAGCTATAACTCCAATTCTAATCTAACTTGAAAATGAGGATCAATTGTTAATTGTTCAACCCCGGACTTGAGCATCTGAATTAAGATTAGGGTTGTGGTTTAAGTTTGGAATGTGTTATTTTCCAATAAAGCCTCTTACATCACCAATACGTAGTTTGTGCGTCGCATATAAACCTATACAATCCTACATTGACGTGTTGCGCAATTTTACTTTATGGTTCGTGTAACCGCACAATTATTACAAACCAATGACATATCACTTTTCATACAACGATTTTTCATTCACACACCGCCAGTTACAAGTAAAGGCCACTTTACTTCAATAGTTCTAAGTAGGGATGGTGTGAACCTCTGAAAGGTTCAGGTTCGTGTGAACGCGAACCTTTTTAAAAGGTTCTGTGTGAACGCGAACGTGAACCTCATGACGTCACGTGACGTCATATTGCCAATTCCAACCCTACATTTCAGTGAGGTGATAGCCTATATTAATGCGCACGATGCCTAGCGACGACTCGGGCCACATAATGCCACAATGCTGACGTTTTAGACCTCGCCAAATGCATCAACTGGGGCAAGCAAATGATACAATAATCCCATAAAATCAATATCTTCCGTCGCTTTGCCAACAATTTCGACGAGGACTTGCAAGGGGATATAAGCTTACGCCTTAACGGTCTAGGCTAGACCGGACAATGCATTCGGCGTTTGAGTATTGCTACGTTGATATTGAGCAAAGTGTAAAACGGGTTTCTATACTTGCTACCGATATCACCCTATTAACAAGTTATACAGCAGTAGCCAACACCGCAATTGCTCGGATTTGGTTTTTATGATACAATAAACATATGAAGTCAATATTGAGCCTGGCCCTGTATGCCTGCTAGATTTTTTAAATCAGACAACAATATCAATTCCATTGATTGGTTGAATAAGCATCATTCACTGACTACCCACATGCAGTGTATTTCGCTCTCGATGTTGTGTTATTTCGGGTCAAGCTCACAGCAGAGAGTCACTAAATATTCACAAACGGAAAGATGGATATTTCGAACAAACTCTCGTAGCAAAGCAAGACAAATATTTGGGATTGTCAAGGTGCATGCTCGTTTAGTGTTGATATTGTTATGCTGCCAGCGCCATGCATAGAGTGGCCCGTAGTTGGAATGCAATAAATTTCAACCAAAGATGTTATAATGAAGTAGAAATATCGATATATGAAAAAGGTTCACAGTCCAGAACCTACCAAGGTTCGATTGTAAACGTGAACCTCTAAATTTCTGAGGTTCACACACAGAACGCGAACGTGAACGTCACGTTCACATCATCCCTAGTTCTAAGTCTAAGACGAGCCACGGCTTACAATACAATGAAATATTAAGAGGATTTGGCGAAGCATCTGCATTTTCTATTGCAGGCTTCACGCCAGACACCAGAGAACGGCTTCAAAAGCTCATAGTCGGCACTAGTTGAGACACGCGGAATGATCTGCGTCATACGCGGAGTTGCGTAACTCAAAAAATTTCAGCTTTTCCAAAATAGGTTGTTAGAAATAGAATTATAGCTACACAGTTTTTCCAAATTAGAATAAAATTAGAATGATAGCTACAGTTTTTCCAAAATTAGATTCGAATTCGAATTTTAGCTACACACGTTTTTTTACGAACTAGATAGAATTAAAATTACTGAATTTGCAAAAACCTGGAAATTGAATTGAATTCCGAATTAGCAAGAAATTAATTCGAAATGTCATGCAGGTAACGTCATATTTTGTGATACGATTGTTGATCTGCAATGTTCTTTCCAGTTCTCTACTAGTTGCTGACGATTACCCCTGACTAGTGTCAGCCGAAAATATTCGGGTTCATTTCAATATGAATAAACTATTCAATTACCAATAAGTACAGCACAAATCAAGTTCGGTTCATATGAAATCAGAGTTAATGCTCATAAGCACGAGAACGGAAAATGTCTGTACACTAAGCTTTGCTCTTTTAGCACTATACAATTCTCTGTAGAATTTTCACGAAAACTGTATAATAGATTGGAATCAAAATTAAAGCACAAAAACATTTCACAAATTAGATTAGAATTGGGCCAGACTCGATTTGACCAGACTTTTTAAAGTTACAGCTACACGGTCTTTTTCCAAATTCGACTACAATTAGAATTATAGCGGCACAATTTTGTTTGAATTAGACTAAAATTAGAACTATAGTTACAAAGATTTTTTCCAAATTAGATCAGAGTTGGAATTAATGAATTCGTGAAACCTTGGGCCTTGAATCAAGTTAAGTTTAGATCGAATCACAGTTCATTATTACGAGCATGAGAAGAAAAAAGGCTGTACAGTGTACAGTAAGCTTGGCTCATTTTGTGCTATACGGTTCTCCTGTAGTATTTGCAGGAAAACCAAAACTTGGATTAGGATTATATTACCGGCCTTTCGCTCTAATGCATCCAATAGCACAACTAAAATTATATTGTGGTCCAAGTCTAGACGTACGACTGGGGCTTATAGCAGATAAATGTCGTACCGAGTCGTGATTTGAGACATTACAAGCGATAGAATAGAATACTTGCTTACCGGCTTCCTTCGATTTGTTGATGCAGAATTCGACCAGCTCAAGGTGGGCGTTTTCAATGGCCAAATGCAGCGGGAGGTTTTTCTCCCCGTCCGTGTCTTTCAGAAGCTCGGCGGCACCGACCGCTGTAATAAACAATGGGAATTATTTGAATACACATCAACTCACTGTCTTACATTAAACGAGATTTCCTATGTCCATGTCGGTGCAACAGCATTCTACTGGTCTCGTGCAAAATTCAATCAATTGGTGCCAGTGGAATGACTCACAGCGTAAACTCCGTAATTTACCTTATGCAAAGTTCACAAAACGATCTTTTGACTCTCAGCTAAATTTTATTTGCAATGACGATATTGCATCTATTTGATTCCAAATTGTTGCCAAGATGCTGTGTGTATTTTGTTATACTTAAACCAGATCCGCCTTTTTGCTAGTTATTCTAAATCTTAAGTTTTGATGCTAACGCATTCTGTAGCAAGACGCTCCTTGGCCTGGGTGACTCGGCTTTGATGACTCAGTTATGTCGAGTCCCTAGTCTATACCTTTATATATTTGGGGCTGGGAACAATGATTCGAGTACTCGAATCTGAATCGAGTATTAATTTTAATGATTCGAGTCGAGTAGTAAAAGACGACTTTTTCGAGTACTGAAATTATACGCTCATCACCACTGAAAGGTAATTTATCAACAAGAATTATACTTTCGATACTAAATTTCACTGTTGAATCCTTGAAACCTTGATTGACCGTATCGTAGCATACGAAACATATAGTACGAAGTACAAAAGTTACTGGAAATAGCACATTTCCGAAGTCATGATCATCCCACAACATTGTCATCAAGTGCAATGAAATCGATATGGTCGAAAAAATACCAAAGTATCTATAATGTGATGGATAACAGGCATTAAAATCTTTGTGGTCGCATAAAAGGTACATATTTGAACTTTGACAAATTGATTCTGTTATGACGTGATAATGAGTGATACTCGTTTACTCGACTCGACTCGAAGCATATCACATGATTCAGAATCGAATCACTCAGGTACTCGATCTTGCCCAGCCCTACATATATGTATAGACCTATCAGCTATCACATATTGTATCACCCAATTGTTTTTTTGGTATGTATGTTATTAATTTTCTGGCTGAGAAATAATGATTCTCTCTCTCAATGTATACGGCGTAAGTTCTATTATGACGCAGGTTTACGCAACCTCCGGTCCGAGATGTGAGGTCTTTGAAATGGGTTTTCAATTAAATTTCATCCGGAAAGCTTGAGTTAAGGTCAAGAGGTCTAAGAGAAGGGCCAAAATAACACTAAAATCCCTGAAGTATGTTTGCGTGGACTTGAACTTGAATATGTTGACAAAATGCATTTAATAAGCTATCGCTTTTGTTGAGATGCGTCAGATTTGTCTTCAGTATTCACGATTGTTATATACAGTACGGTGCTGAGTTTTATTGATAAGTCCCGTCATTAGCGTTATCAAATCCAAATAATACGTTGAGTCTTGCAACTACTACAAAGCTTATGTGCGACCCGCGGTTTCACGGAGTTGGTTTTTATCTCGAGCGCTTGTCAGTATAGGGTTGGATTTAAAATAGAAGGTTGTTTGAAACACTTTGCTTAAAACATGTTTTAAATGGTGCTTTAAATAAAGGCCTTTTTAAAAAAATGTGTTTTTCAAGTTGTAAAATTACGCCAAAATCGTGTAAATACTTTCAAAAAACATGTTGTATGAGCCTACGGACAATTACCACCCAATATACAGCAGACGTATATACGATATGGGATGGTTGGATCCCTCGAAATAGTCGGTTTAACAGCTATAGTGCGTAGATATAGATCACCGGTACGGAATGAATGTTCTGATGATTATGACCACCGACCGTAAAAATGCTGCATGACGAGTAGTCCTGATGGTTAAAGATATTTTTGGTTAGTATATGACAGTGGTTGAAAGCCTATTTCGCCAAAGGAGCTATAGTTACTCTATATTTTCAATCGTAACTGTCAATCCACTGTGGCGTCGCAATTGAATACTCGTGACGTCACGCTTTAAAAAACGCAAGTTTTAAACGAGGGCCTTGTTTGAAACATGCTTGTTTTAAATTGATTTTTGTTCAAATGCAAACCTACTTGTCACACTGCAAACACTGCACTCCCATTCCGCAGGCCTACTATGTCCCGAATGAATGTAATAAAAACCTAATCATACCCCCCATTTAGCAGATTTATGCATATCGCTAACTTTCCAAAAATTCGATGACACTAACTCTATTCCATACCACTTGCTACCAGGGGGTGATAAATAACATTACACGTTATCAAGACCACCGATATAGGTGTAACTGCGTGTTACTTATTACCTGTTGATAAAGTTGCGTAGTTTGGATCTTTCTCCTTGTTATTTTCATCGGCTGATGGTTGGCGCTTTGCGAATTCTTCCGCCTTCTCCAACAGCAATTCAGCAATCTTAAAATTACAAGCCATCCATAAATTTGCTCACAATAATATTTCGGCTGGGTCAAAGTCAAAGAGAGCTGCTATAGTAGGCTACTCCTGATCAGAGCTCGGCAGATATCCGATTTTTGAGCCGAGACCGATAAAACCGATCACTTGCACGGTTACCGCCAACACCGATATATTCCACGGACACGGACATGTGTATGACATCCAGTAAAGATCGCATTTCCAAAACTGCAGAACATTTATTTGGACAGCTTTATAGCCATTGCTACGCCTGGACATGAAATAAACCAAGTTTTAAAATAAAATAATTTTGAAACGACAATTCTTCTCCAGTAGGTGTGCCGCGAGTCATTTCCATATTTTTTAGTGTGCCATAAGCTTAAAAATTTGCCCTGATGGGTGCTACTCTAATAGGCTCCAATTCGAATCACTCATGCAATCGATTTAGCCTAGCCTTGGCTATATCGTAACTCGACTTGGCACATAATTTCCTTGATGGCTTGATGCAAAATACGCACCGGAAACTTTGTAAAACAAGATGAACAGATGCGGGTCGTAAAACCGGATCCGATGACTTCCCCGGAATCTTAAAAACGAGTTGAATTCCTCCAATAAAAAAAAACTGTGGCATAAAATTTTAGTTGTGGGTGTTCCAATGTCAACTCCCCTTTTCCAAACAAGCGACACCCTGCAGAAGGAACCTGCTATTGTGCGGCCTCGTATATGTGTACGCGACGTAAATATCAAGATACTAAAATCAATTTTTCGGAAGCTGTTCGCTATTCCCGTGATGAGCCCGTTTTCCGCACAAATATACGCCCATTGTACGAAATTCCATTCGGCGACGGGAATTTCAATCATTGGACGCAATCCCGTGCGAACTACGTTGATATGTATAGATTTTACGTCATTATGATCATCAGCATCCTTCCGACCTCAAACACTAAACTTTATGCACTCATATATAGTAGTATAGTAGTGTTAAAAGTACTTCATCAGGATGTAACAACCCTGCATCAAGTAAACCGGGTAATCGCAGCTCATAAGTTAGTTTCAATCTTATGATTTAACAAACCGGAACAAACGATAGATAAGTTATTCAAAAAACAACGTACACGGTGTACCATTCCTAGGCGCAAAGATTTCCGATAATGACCGTGCCGATTGTCTCCTAGGCTTCACTAAACAATTAACGGATTATGTAATCACTAGGGCGG
>ATSW01009637.1:0-10725 GCA_000444245.1 Botryllus schlosseri
CAACACCCGTCGTCACGCTTGCTTGCCCGGAGGAAAATACTGCTCAACAATCTGAACGCAACGTAATTGCCAATCCTACAGCTGACGACCCGAGCGCTCAAATTAAATTAAGTTGGTCGTATTTGAAAGCTACTGTCGCACTGATTCCGAAAATATACATTAAAATCAGATTAGGACGATGGAACCGCCTCGAAATACACCGCAAAGTCTGAAAATCGGTTCGATGGTATGGAGGACGAGACAACGGTAGCGAGGGCAATTTATACAAGCGAAAAAATACAATTTAAAACAGTAATCAAACAATCAAATCACGAAATCGTACAAATGCAATTAGTACAAATACGAAATACAAATAAGGACAGTTGAAAGACGAACTGATTCCTCTAAAAACGTTATAAAATAAAGGATAGAAAAATCATGCGCAATCGCAAACAACCCGGTTCAAAATGCGTCAACAACGTTTTTCAATGTCAAAATTGACAATTTGTATGTTGAATTCTTACGTTTTTAGGTCAAAAAATATAATCGTCCTACTAATAGCAGTTAACATTCATTCAGTGCCATTCAGTTTACCTCGGTGTTTGCCGGAAACTAACTCTTCATTGCGCCTAATGTGAAGGTAATATGGCCGCATGATTAATGGGACGCTAATTCTATCCCCATGGACAGACTCAATTCATCAACGGCCCATTTAAAATCATGTCATGTGATCATCCTTCGATTCATCTGTAGATCTTCATCTCTGAACAGCACAGGGAGTGAAGCGAGCCCCGTCTCCCATCGGCGACACGCCCAAACCATGCCAGTCCCTTGGAATTTGTCTTGTTGAACCCTCGTGTACCGCGTCCTTCGTTGAGAATTGACGATAGTTGCTGGTTGCGAGACCGATTCCAGCATTCCCGGATAGGCGCAGTCTGTAGAAGTAGGAAACGGGGCCGACGCGGAAGTATCTGGAATGGAATTTAGAATCATGACGCCCCGGTATGACGGTGGTGACGTCCCGGGGGCACGTGACGTCATGGTGACGAGAGCGTGTAAGCGTTGCGTCATAACGAGAGAATTCTTTCTCGATCTCGAATTTGGAAATTGCTGGAGATATTCTCCATTCCCAGCTTCGAACACAGCTCACCTGTATTTCGCCCACAAATGATCTTTTACATGTTTCGACATCATGTTGATTTCCAGCGACATGTCATCTCCTTTTGTCAACTGGTGCAATTCCTCGAGCCCTGGAAACAAAAATCGGTTTGCAATCGATTGCTTTCAAACGCAAAAATCAAATAAACAACTGCAAAAGCGGGCTATTTGAGTCGTCACGCAATCGCGCAATCGAGTTCTTGTTTTTCGTGCTATTCACAACTGATATGGTCATTTGCGACTGAATCGAAACGGTTTTAATGATGTTTGGCTATGCTATGGTCATTTAGACCAGGTTAATTTCATTCATTTTGTACCGCTTACCAGTGACCATCGCTTAGACCAGTGGTTCTCAACCGGGGGGTCCGCGAAGCCTCTAAATTTGCAAAATAGTTGACAACCTTTTTTTTTAATTAGGAAACCACGAGGCAGTTTCGCGTCATTACTGTAGTAAAACGTCAACAGGATGGCCGTCTGAGATGAAATATCCCACTGCGTAGATTGATTTTAATTGCTAAATTACCAATAGCCTATATCTTTTGCTGTCTAGAGATATTTGGTTGGGGATTGACAAAAAAATAAAAAGTTGGATTAGTAAAGTCAATCACGGTGACTTCGAAATGTTAGCAAAAATCCCTTTTCCATAATAATTTCAAGATGAACTTCTAGATATGACCACTGACCAGGCTTGACGATATGTGTTCTTTAAAAAAATTGTTTGTCAATTTTGGTGCCATAGAATATTTGTTGCGATCATGCCAAAATGTGTCGTCGGAGGCGTTACGCGTTTTCAATCCATTCGCCACCGCCTATATCTTTATGGAAACGAATTTTCGACGCTCGTATCAAATCGAAGGCGCGGATTTTCAAGACACGACCAATCGACCATGTATTTCAAGAAATGTAGTTGCGATAAATTTACTTTGAAATATTAAAAGCCAGCCATAGTCAAATACCACATGTCTGGGCTACATGCACTTAGTCAAGTATTCAAGGACTAGGACTTGCAGTCTTTCTTAATCATTTGTTCGACCCATGCAGCTGAGCTACACTACACATATTTTTTTTATTTTGTCAAGTGGGAAGCAGTGTTTGGTTATATTTACATCAATTTTACAAAACCAGACGATGCATTTACTTTGTCACATGTAGTATCATGGGATAATTCCAAAAATGCATCAATTTGTGACTGCATCGCGAAGATGCATAGCGCAATTTTCTTCCTCTATGCAACTGAATTGCAATTTGCAAATAATGTCAAATTTTATCAATATATTTATTAATAACAGTGATTGGTCGTACATAAAAATCATATTTCAGCTATTATTAGTAATTTAAAGATCCCTTCGATAATAAAGAACTCGGAGTCGGAGTCAGCGTCATTTTAACAAACTCCAACTCCGACTGCATGCACTATAGTTTTCACGACTCCGACTCCGATTCTAAGGCGTGCTAAATAATTTTGACACTCCGACTCCATTAAGCGAAAAATTAGCCAAACTCCGACTCCGACTCCGACTTCACAGCCCGCAACCCATTGGTGTTGCAGCTGTGGGTCACTGCTCTATTTCGTCACCCACACAATCGAGTTAAGAGGGTCAAAATTCTACGACTGAATCGAAACCAACCCACCGAGCCACAAATCTCCGTTACAATCCCCGAATCCGTTCACGTAATCGTCCCAACCCCGGAAGAAATTCACGTTTCCGTATTTACGTCGCTGGAAAACCTGAAGCGCAATACGCCAAACGGTCAAAGTGACAGAAACTCAGATTCTCTTCTACGAGTCCGCCTTCGAGGTTATCGTTCAAAATAATGTGTCGCCTCGAACTGATTTGAACTTTTTTCACCTCAAACCGAGCTTTCTCATGACGTTACAAACGATTTTCTTTCAAAGATTCAAAATTCTACTCACAGTCCATTTCTCGTGTGCAGGGCATGTCTTCTTCTCATCACCTGCTCTGATTTGAAGCGGGTAATTCACGAATTCAAATATCAAAACAAACCAAATCTTGAGCAACATTTTCAGAGGCGATTCGATATCGATTTAACGATGGTGATCAATTTCTGTAGGCGCAAAAGATCACCCGACCTGCTTCAACTGAGCTATACGTTTGCAATGCAAATTCGCTGCGTTGATTGCCATTTTGAGGAAGACAGCTTCCTGATATCGTTTAGGAAATGCGCTGAACCGAGTTTCAGAGAAGGCTCACTCGATCAAGCATAATATCGATAGGGAAGTATTTTTTTAAGAAATACGAATTTGGCTCGAAAAATATGTATTATTTTATGGAAATGCGACCCACGGAGGAAAATAATGCGTCCCGCGTTGAAATGCAAATTGAAAGGATTTTCCTTTGTTTTGTTTAGTGTGTGTGAGCGATTCCAACATCTCCCGAGTAGCGACAATAACTACCTTCAAAAAATATACCTACATCAGGAGGCCAACCCGTGGCCCATGACAAGTATAATAGGTTATGAGTGACCCGCGGGGTAATTTTCGATACTAGTTATGTTATCAAAAAATAAATCGCCCAGGTAATTTATTATGAACTTGCAAGGCCAACCAAAAATTTGATTAACATGCGACCACGAAATTTGTGATCTTGATGACGAAAATATCAGTTCCGACGCATTGGCGTCGTCCCAGCAGCCACGAATTTCGTATATTGCCATTAAGTAAAATATTACGCAGATGTGACCCACAATATGTACATTGTTACCAATATTATTGGCCGAATGAAACTATAAACCTTTGAAAAGTTTTCGCGCTTGGTGCGTCTAGGACAGAGGTCTCAAACACGCGGCCCGCGAGAGCATTTTGTGCGGCCCGCGACGGCATTTTGAAATTTCAAGTATTCGACAATATATTCCAGTGCCACATATCTTTTTTAGATATAAGAACTTGAAGTTCAACGTGAAACTGCTATAAAAACACTGAAACCTCAACAAACTACACTATATCACATCACTTTTAAAAGCTACCATGCGGTGGACGATCAGTTATTACGTCACATTTCTAGTTCATGATGATAAAACATGACCCGTTGATGATTCGCGACTGAGAATAATGTGACTTGTTTTTGTGCGATATTTCGTAATATCACTCGATTTCGGATTGACTGGGTGATTAAATAAAAATGACTCGAGTTGAGTCGAGTCAAACGTTAAATCTGAGAAGGACTTGCGACGCGGAACGGTGACTTGGCAATCTTACGGACGTAACAATGTATGAAACTGTCATTTGGAATAGTAATATATCAAATGGTAGTAGCTTGCGTTCTATAGGGTATATCCATCTAATCTGGTCAGTATGGCAACCATTGGTATTCTGTGACCCCCGTGACGTTGGTTACATGCTAGGTGTTGTCCGATCTCTTTATCCATGTTATCATCGGCGGCGAGCAAGGTAGTAGTACGTTCCACACCTGTAACACCAATGAGTTCATCGGCGATTGGAAATTTCCATTCTTAACCAGGGTCCGCAGACCCCTTCGGGGTACGGAACACCTCATCCTTGGGTACGAGATGAATTGTGGAACTAGGCCTATATGCTGGGGAATATTTTCTTGACCAATTTACTCAACTGGAAAATGGTCTTCGCGCTACGCGCGATTTTACCTGTATGGGCTTTCTAATTTTAATATAGGTAGGCCTACATTCAGAAATTGTGTTGAAAATGAACAGAGGATACGAGAAATCTTATTGGAAGCCAGTGTTGGGATGACTCGAGTCATGACTTGACTCGAGTCAGACTCGAGTCACCTTTTTCGTATGACTTGACTTGACTCGAGTCACTTTGCTAAAATGACTTGACTTGACTTGACTCGACGTATCAGAAATGTGGATTGACTCGTGACTCGAAGTAAAATTCACGAGTCAATTTCAAGTCATCAAGTAATCGGTGTCGATCAAAATCACTGTATCTTGCATTGTTCGCGAAGCGCTGGTGGAACCCGTGAGAGCGACCAATCATTCAATCATCGTGCGTTTGGGCCTCCATTGTTCCCTCACAAATGAATTGACAACAAACGAAGTGATCGAAGCTTAAAGCTTACGTTGTCGTAAACCAGTAGTATATAGTAATTTATTAGCAAAATATATATTTCTGTTCTCTGTTCTTACCTTAACCAAACCTCTTGCTTTATTGAAATTGAAATATAATATTGTTTATCTACTCCTCAGCGATTGGGGCTGACTCGAATTGTATCATATCAATATGTATAAATGGATATTGTATTACATCTTATCAATTCGTTTCTCTATTCTCTATTTTGGCTGGCAGTTCTACGTGTACGTAAGCAATGCAGCGTCTTTTTGCGTGAATATTTAACTCTATATTCGTTCATCGGTTCAGAATCAATGACCACTCAATCTGTAACACAGACTGCTAGAAAAATGCAATGACGTAATCAAGCTTCATACTTCGAAAAGGCAACTTGACTTGAATTGTGACTTGACTCGTGACTTGACTTGACTTGACTCGACTTGACTCGAGTCACCTCTAAAAATCGAGTGACTTGACTTGACTCGAGTCACCTTTGAAAACCGATTGACTTGACTTGACTCGAGTCAAAATGTGCAATGACTCGAAATGACTCGTGACTCGAAGGTAGTGACTTGATCCCAACACTGAAAATGGAAGCACGAGGGGTACGATCGCTGAGGTTAAGAAACAATGCTATTACGATGGCTTAATAATGATTATATTCAAGTTGTTATTAATATGTTCCAATAATATTCGAAGGCAAAATCTGACGCTGATTTAATTCGACTTTGGCAATGACATATAACAATAGCCTAGGCCTATACTTATCACGACTATATCATACCCCGGATTAGGCTACACCGCTCAAATGCTCTGATATCAGATCAATCTTCAGTAGATTTTAAAATGTTCTACATAAAATTGTGGCACGTCAAAGTTCCACTAGCGAAAATATTATATAACCCGACAGTTTGACGATGTCATGACCAATGCTCCCTCTAATTTTTGACGCATCTGCCCAGACTCACCAACTCACTGCGCAGACCCTTGGACAACAGTGCGTAACGACTAAAAAAGTCATCACTTCGGATTTTTTCTGCGCAGCAACTAGATTTTCGGTGCGTAGAGACCTTGTCAACACTGCGCATTTGCGCACGTGCGCAGCTTAGAGGGAACATTGGTCATGATGCATCCTCTCGCATTATGTCTATAACTCATTATTTGAACAAATAATGCCTGGCATGAAATCAATTTTATTCAAATATTTGAAAATATGATTTTTTTCCGTGTCAAGCGTGAATAGTACAATGGTAAATTACATATTCATGATGTTTCTGGAATGCCTATCTTCAAGCTCCCGTCAAATAAGGCCTACTTGGAAATTCTGCGTTGAATATCCCTATTATTGGTGTTGCGGCCCGCGGCGTTATCAAAACTAAGAAATTGGCCCGCGAGCACATATGAGTTTGAGACCTCTGGTCTAGGACATCGGTTAGACCACCACTGAACAACATGCTTCGACAAAGTTATTATTCGCTATCAACCGCATGAATCTAACACGACTTAAACTATAGCGTCTTAACTGAGAGTATGCTGAACATTTTTAGCGCTGATTAAAAATATATCATCAGCTACCACCGATCATTAACCCGCTACACGCATAGGCCCATGGGTAAGGGTATAGGGTTAAGGCTAAGCTTCACTTCATAATGGATAGCACAAAAACATTTAGTATTAAGTTAGCATTGTTGAGTTGTGTGTTCCGGTTTCCTATGTATAGAGTCCGGGAAGGGAAGTCCAAAGCTACAACAGGAGTTAACCCCGATCACCAAAACGCAACAAATCTCGAGACGCTAAGTAGCTATATAGCGTTCGGCGTCTCCCGTTTCCTGCAAGATTCGCGGACGCGTGTATAAGAATAGGGTTGTATTTAACACAAAGCGTCGGGTGGGTCGTTCGGCATCCTCCTATCTGTGTCTTATCGTATGATACATTGTGTTTGTCTTGTTCAGATGAAAATATAATCTAACGATTATTGATTAATATTGGCGTCTAATGGGTTTTATTTTTAAGCGTACACCAAAGCCCAGTTCACTCATTAATGCTGCAGTGTTGCATTGTTGGGATGACTCGACTCACCTTTTTCGAATGACATGGCTTGACTCCAGTCACTTTGCAAAAATTACTTTACCATTACCATTTTTTTGCTTTCAACACCATTCATTGCTGGTATAATTTATTAGAGTTTTCGTGTGCTCATAACTAAGAGTGAATCATACCTAGCGCTCTCTCCGCCCCGATTATCCGAAATTTCATGCCCGTGACGTCATATTTTGTGATACGATTGTTGAGATACAATGTTCTTTACAATTCTCTACTAGTTGCTGACTATCTCCCGTGGCGAGTGTATATTCAATTGTATGTTGAAGTTCTGTACCTCCAAGAAACGCTTTACGCCGTACGCTTTTTTTATTGTGCCGTTATATTACTAATATGCCACCAGCATACATGTACCGCAGGCTAACATCTTCTGTTGTTGTACGTGTATACTTGGAGAGTATGAACTGCTCGATGTGACTATTATCCGTGGACGCTACAATAAAGCACCAAATCTGCGGGCAATTGGAGGCAATTGGAATGCTTTAGTGCAGGGATGCGCAGCATGTTGGTGCATCATTGGCTGAATTAAAAAATGACTTCCGTTTTTCTCTGTCACGTCAAGTTTTTGGGCTAGGCACTCCCACATCCCTTATCCCCATCATCTTCAGATGTGGGGAGACATTTTCTCCTTGGCCATCTCTGACTATGTCAAGGTTTTCAGGGAAATTATTAAGATATTTTAGTTTTTTTTTACTGTCGGCTGTCCGACATAAACATATTGCAGTGGCACATGTGTATCAGGGTTGCATGTGCTGTGCATCCTTATCGTATGAAAAACAAACAAAAAAACACAATATTTCAAAGCTGACACATACGATCCAATCGTGCTCGTGATATTGCAACAATTCTGTATTGTTCTCAATGTTTCTGTATTATTCACGAATACTAACTGAGTGTGCAATTGTCACTGCACTTAAGATGTTGCCATTTTGGAGAATGCCATCACGTTAGGATCCTTTTTTAGCTACCTATAGGCATTTGTCATTCACTTGAGTTCTAAATGGGGATTCCTAACTCCTCCAGTAATCCATGGTGACAGTATCATGCCAATACCAGTATCACAGCAATACAAAAAGCTACCGAAAGTAGGCCGACGAAGAAAAGGATGATTCTCCTGATCGAAAGTGAGATATCTTCTCTACCTTGCCAAATGATCTTTTCTCACTTCGTAAGGATGTTAAAAGCTCCGAAAATTTTTCTGCCAAGTCCCAAAGCCTATGTCAGATCAATAACTTGTGTTGATTGACTACTCTACATTCTGAATCATCTTCAATTTCAAAATCTACATCATTAGGGTTGCTATCGCTAAGATCTTCATCTTGATCCAAATTATATAGCAGTTTAAAGTTACACTGGATAAGCTGAATGGGGCATTGGACCTATAGCTGATAGTAGGGGAGATGTGGTACCGATGGATCAAGAATTGGAAAATGATCGCTGACCCCAAAATGTTCAGCCGAAAACAGCAGATCTTTTGCTGGCTCAGCACTTTGATACAAGCATATACATGAAAATCCGTCTTTTCAAAAAATATTTATGGACGTTCAAAATTTGTTGCTCGAACGTGTCATTGGTCCCCACCCGGTGGGTCCAATGGCACACGACCCGGGGACCTATGACACATATACCCAAAAAAACTCAGATGTGACAAGTTTTCTGGCTCAGTATTATAATCTAAGCTACAGCAAGCCAAAGAAGAATGTTTGATCGCAACCGTCAAAAAATGGAATAAATATTAACTCAAATGTTGTCATAAAATCACGTTTCGATTTAGGCTCGGACTTATAAATTTGAGGGTACATACATATTGCCCGAAAATCGACAGTGTGCCTTCCAAATACCTCGTTATAGCGATAAAACATCATATGCAATTATTAAATAAAGATTTTCTGTACGTAGGCAAGTTTCATTTGTTTCATGATTAGTATGCTTGATTATTTTGCTTGATTTGGCTATTGTATCATCGGTCCCCACCCTACGAATTTTATACATGAATCGCAAAAAATTCCACTCAAGGAAAGTACTGAAAAAAATAATAGGTGCCATTAAGGGTGGAGCCCAATTCTTCTCCTCAACTAAGTACTGCTTAAATGCGAATCTCCACTCAACTAAAAATCGATTGGTACTCAGCGTTGAGTGCGCGCCAATTCTCTCTGCTCAGCTAAGTATCGATTTCCAGACGTCGTTTTCCAAGACATCGTTGCCAGATTTTCTTCGCCTTCGACCGCACACGCGTGAACGATTTTGTCATGACAACACGACACTGTCGTCATTATTACGTCACTGACCTACAAACTAGCCGCAGTTCTCACTGATTTATCTAAATGCAATGAATANCCTCAGCTGATCCACACTCTTTGAAGATGACCCAATAGAAATATATAAATCCTNGAAGATACCCGGAACGTTCCTATGNCCCACAGAAGTNTATTTGCAAGACGCTACAANCCNATTCGAAATATATAAAGATAAGTTTCNNAGCAGGCGAANACGTAAGTGCAGGCCTGAAATAACAAAAGAATGCATCTATATCGTGAAAATAAATTGAAAAATTAACATATTTCCNGGATTTCTTTCCAATTGAAGCTCCTCTTTGAACCATTCACTTTGCCCCTCTACCATTCAACTTCCCGATATAGCCAGACCCACCTGACATTTTCTCCCTTAAATATCCAGTATTTCTTATTTCCAATAGCTTATTGCTGCTATCGTCTAAACTGGCTTGAAGGTATAGCGACTCCATCCTAACCCTGATATTNCCTGNAACTCTTATCTGCNGAGGTTCATGCTGGGNGTCTGTTCAAGATGTTTCATCTATTTNATTGTGGGAAGAGCATGCGTAATAATAATAATCGTNAAGTTATATTATTCATCTGAACAANTCACACACAATGTAGATGTAGAATGCGATAAGACACAATGCGATGTAATGAACAGATAGGAGGATATCGAACGACACGCAGTTGCGATCTTTTTTATACTGACATCCACCTCGGCCTAGAGTGCCCGATGTCACAGTTCTTTTCGATGTTTATCTTTTTGAAGCCACGTCCCTTTCTAGTTCTTTCCATTCCTTGTGGGTGCTTTCTCTTTGTCGGGTCTTTTTCTGGGCTTTTTTGTTGCCGTAAGAACGGCGACGGCGGGGGGATGCTAGGGCATTGAGACTGCAGAAGTTACCGTTCCGGTATACCGAGATGCCGTACGAAAAGAAGTCGAAAGGGTACAGAAGATAATTACAAATACAATTATAAACACAACATCCGTCCAAGCGCCACTGATTTCATTCGCTCAGCAGAACCTCACATCACGAAATAGTGTGCATATATCGGCTATATACGACAGTACCGGTACTACGGTATTTGGCGGGTGTTGCCTGCAGTTGGCTGCTCGACCGTGAAAATTGACACTTAAGTCTGGTGGTGCGCTGACTTGGATTTGAG
>ATSW01009641.1:0-10143 GCA_000444245.1 Botryllus schlosseri
ATGTTTGTGGTGATCGTGTCCGTGATCATGACTGTGGCCATGTCCATGGTGATGACCTACAGACAAGTTGACAGCTTGATTACAATAAATAGTACCTAATTACTATAAAATGGTGGTTCCATTTTTCGTTAACAAACATCACACTACTACATATCTCACCAATGAAGAGTATAACCAACTAGCCTACACTACCAGCCAGTACACATTTCAGACAAGATGACTAAAGCCTTAGAACTAAGCCAACTTACAAAGACTTACCATGAGAGTGACCATGTCCATGGTCGTGTGAATGACCGTGCGAATGGCCGTGGTGCCCGTGACCGTGGAACGCAAAAATTCCTACCATGTTCACAAAAAATCCCAAGACAGAAACGAGAAGCAATCTTTCATGCTTTACTTCGGGGGGTTCCACAAGTCGCTGAAATCATACGAAATAATTATATTATAAAATTATAGAAATAAAACTTTAACTCAAAAGTTCAAATGATATCGGTGAGCAGCGCTCATAAAATAGTCCAACTCTAATTTTAATACTACTAATGCTATGTCAAAAAGGCAATGGCATTACAGATAACCATCAATAGAAAAGGATTAAACAGACAATTAAGTGTGGCCCTCCCATCTCTTTGCTGAGTTTTACGTAGCCAACAGCCTGCTGGATAACAACGGCCCATCGCGACAATTGGTCTAAATTTGTAAGGGTCCCAGTTTCCCAGTAATATTAAATACGGTTTCAAATGGCTTGGGACAATATCAGTATGAGGGAGAGATAGAGAGATATATAGTGTTCTTTTTCGCCTGCACCATCGAGATGCTTTGACGACGGAGATGCGATACGGCCTTTATAGTAAGGTCATCTAATCTGCACACCCGGTTTTTTTTCTCCTCCATGTTATCTGTGTTTGCTGAGCGCCTAGCAGGATAGCCGCGGATACCAGTTTTCGAGCCTTTGGTCTGACCCGGCCGGGGATCGAACCCACGACCTACCGATCGAGAAGCCGGACGCACAACCATTACACTATCTCGCATGCATGTGCCAATGTGCCATATAATAAAGTAATGTTAACGAATCACTTTTAGTGGGTTGACAGGATTCAGGGGAGGTCTTATTAGTAGGGCTGGGGAGTACTTGAGTTGTTGAATATCACTCATTATGACGTCAACAGCACGAAAGATTGGTAAAGTTGGAGTATGTACCCTTTATGAGACCACAAAGAATGTCAGTATTCCACTATTCCATCACATTATAAAGATACCTTGATGTTTTTTCGACTACGCCTTTCGATATACACTACGGCAGGGGTTCCCAAACGGTGGGGAATTCCAGGATTTCTGGTGGGGAATAGACTCACTTTTGAAAAAATCTTTACAGTAATATTCTCCTTTATTAAATGTCGTTTTGAAATGCCGACCGAATATTTCATAGCTCATTTGCAATTCAGCGATTCATATTATCAGTGCCTCCAATTAGCGAGAATCGCCTGGATAGCGACACGCGATCTCCAGAAATGTTCGGTCACAAAACTTAGTGACAGAAAAATTCTGATTCGTTGTAATAAGAGCTCATACTGCTAAACATGTATTCAAGGGAGATCGCGGACCCGCTAATTGATAGCACATACGGACTTGTTACAAATGAAATTACATAGTGTAGTGTAGTTTACAGCGGCTTATCTGACCCATGTGTTATTCGGCATTTACGTATGTAAATTAATGCTACCCCACAGGCCACAACAATTGGAAAATTTTCAAACCCCTCCTTTTTTCTGTTGGCTGCGCGCCGGGGTAGATGAATATATTTGTAGATACATATATTTAAGGAGGTGAGTTTACAGTTACCAGTTCACAGAGCGCTGAGTTAATTTTATTGTGTGCTGATCAATTTCCGGGGATCTTAACTTACTAATACTATTTACTTACAAAATTACTTGCAAAATTTTATTGGAGGTAGCACTTCTTCACCGATGTGTCGTAGCCCTACTTATTAGCTGCTGTAAATGATAACCCTGAATTCAAAGCAAATAATATCGCCGATATCTACGAAAAATTATTGCCTGCATCCTAGGTAAGAATCTAACAAGAATATAAAATCCACTAACCTCAATTGCTTCAGAAAAGATGAAAAATGCGATGAAAAGTAGAAACAAAGCGTTGATGAAACCCGCTAACACCTCTGCTCTCACGTATCTAATGACAAATTGAGTGAGCAAGTGAAATTCTACGACATGCAATGCAACCATACTACGTACTAAGAACAAACCTAGAACCCACCAGTGCACGACTAAGGTAGAAAAAAGCATCGATCTGCATTCACACTAGACCAGAGGAATTTTCAATGCTATTCGTTTGACTTTTAATTCATTATGGAATAGTCCTAGAGAGTACAGAACTTCAAATGATCTTGACGAATACTAGATCTTCAATATGACATGGCAATGATATGAGAGCAAATATCTGTGCAGGACACATTGTTAAACCAAGTGAGTTACGAGCATAAGCACAATATATGTCTATGCAAGATTCTTAGGAGCATATTCTAGCAATGCGGGTCTGGCAAGAACAAAATGATACAGGACATAGCAAACGTCACGATTACACAGCCTAAGTCAGCAAATAATCGGAATTATACATCTTGGCAAACAAGAACACAGTAAATCAGTATTTAAATACACACTGCAAAAAATCATTCAATCCATCACCATTGCAACACTGCTACTGTAGTCGTATTCAGCATCATGTCGATCAAGTTAAAACTATTACCCAGCAACCAGCATACATATCGACGCTAACAAAATACGATGGTTCACCATGAAAACTCTAATATACCAAACTCTCTATCTACTGGTGTAGTGATTCAGTGAGANATNGTGTCTACAAAAATATTTCAAGTAAAGGCCTGGGCTAAATGTAAGCCTAACACTTACCCGTAAGAAAATCGTTCATTCGATTTCCACCTGGAAACTACAGATGCAGCTAAACCGGCAAGAAGGGCTGTGCAGTCGAAAAACATATGAAATGAATCTGATATCAAACCCANACTGAAAACAAATNGNAGANAGAATTAATNTGGGAAATCAATATCAANAAAAACANATATCGAAATANAANCTGAANTNCAAATTTACCACAAACCGTGACAGTNCAATCAAAACNGCTTGCACAAGAGTACAATTTTNAGTTTGACAAATCTACTTTATTTANCCTGAAATCATGTTGCATCAANGGCGCGAAAACAGTTTGGGCCCGTTGTAAGTTAGAGGCATTGATGTATGTTCATTGCGCAAAAGATTGTAGTAAATGGGNTCCAACAATAGCCTAATTGACAGCNAACCTTTTGCTGTAAATACCAAGTGAANTAAATTTGGGCTCTTCGATGGTGACGTAGAAATGATGNAATAACAGATNTNACATATTGTTCAATAAACGTGCACTCTAGNCCTCTTTCAATAAACCAGTTTTTCGAGTCCAGAGACTGATAGGCCTATACAACCAAACATTGACCATTTAGAATTAGAAAAACCATCAGTGCCAGAGTCTTTANATTACTGATTTAGAATCAACTATTGTGCCATTAAAATTACNTAACTCACTGGTGACAGATCNATAATCATCCACTTAATTATTATTTATAATTTAAACAAAATGAAATGCTCACCTGTTGCTCCATATTCCCCAGAACAGTTCAACAAACGCAAATGATAGATTCNGAATTAGGAAAAAGAGAAGATTTCTTGAGTTTGGATCGTTGATGATATTCCTGGAGAAAATAATCGAGAATTTGAAACTGAAGGAGTGAATGGCTAATGATGCAACCAGCAACGTAATCTTAGATATTATATAGCCTATATATGGACAAAAACAAAATGATGCCGGTACGATGTTCTTTACAATTCTTTACAACCGGACAAGTAGTTTCTGATGATTACCGTACCTCAAACCAGAGTCGGTCGAAAATATTTGGGCACATTTCAATATCAATTTATTTAAATTCTGTAGCTCCAAGAAGCTCGTCAAAACGAGAAATAAAGACATTATTCATATGAATAACTAGGACGATGATAAAAACTTGAAAAACAATCACCACAAACACGTGATGCAAAATATAAACATTGATTTACCTACCGCCGATATCGACTTAAAACCCCGTCCTTTTGAATTGTCGATTCGATATCCAATATTTCTTTGCTCATTTGCAATTTGTATAATGGGTTATTTGTTGATGGTGTTTAGATAGTCATCTGCGGACTTCTTAAGGTGGTCAATTCTAGTAGTTGCAAGTTTTGAAAAATGAGCACGCTCGTTTGTACAAGTCCGTACATACATGATAACCAGGTGAGATAAAACATAGCCTACATATCACAATTCGTAATCTCACCTTATCCATCCTTTGAGCTTCCCCCATATCTTGAGGTCAGGCTTATATTCGCTGTCTTTATTGGTAAGAGGCAACATAATGCCACCTTACGCTGTAGTAATGATATAATTCCACCTCCGCACTTGAGGTTATTACATGAGTAGGGCCTCTAACTACTCGCTATTGGATCAGTATTCTTGTATGATATATTAAGGTAATACTACAATGCCTGTAAATGCAAGAGATTGAAGAAGTCATTCAACTGTACAATTGTATCACACACGACAACTAATACAACTAGAATGCCGATTGGTGAGTTGAGAACAGTCAAGAGAGAACTGAAAAATGCATGTAATACGGTATCCGAACATATACGACAAATTGTCAGATGATGGTATAGTAAAAGCAGTGTCAGAACAATCAAATTATGCCAAGTAAGCACATATTGTTCAAATTGATAGATAATTTCAGCTTTCACATAGCACAAGTTATGGACTTGTATAGGCCTAATACTTTCAAGATGCATCGAAGTCACCAAATCACACATATTGCAACTGTATTCATTTTATCAATATTTAATCGTCGCCAGAAGTATATCATCGGTCCTAGAGAATCTGTGTGATATCCAGTCGAGTATGATATGATGTGATTGTATAAAAACCTATGAAACGATGTCAGTGTAGAAAAAAGTACGTCATGTCCAAGATGCAGTTCATGAAATTATCGCAATACATGAAAACCTCGCAGCAAATCCAATGGATTTCAACCAATAAATAACACCAATTGAACCAATGATCGTCAGCGAGCTCGGTACTTTAGGTAGAATATGTGACCGCACTCAATTTTTTCATCAAAGTGGGTTCATCCGAACGTCACTTTCATAATGATTCCAAAAACAGAAATATTGTAATAGTCAGCGTTCAGGAATAAGACNAAAATCATCCACAATATACAAAGCACTATCAACAACCGATTTTTCTACTGGTCAATGTGTCTTCATGTCTCCTGACGTAAGGAGGCACAGGAGAGCAGCGGATGTCCTTGAACAACTTACAATGCATCAACATAATGTCAATAATTCTCCTTGCTATGACTTTCAATGTATTGCATGACATGTCACTCTCAAGTTCACTGGTATATCTTTCATCGAACATGATGGATCAATAATTGGCATCAAGTGGGTCTCGACCAAATTTCCTTCAATTTTAACAGAGGAATTAAGCAATTTCAAATGTATCAATTGAACATCGCTGAAACATTACATAGGTACACCGTACACTTTGGTCATGTGCTGTAATTAACCTATACCGATATTGATTCTTGTACAATGATAGTTTATTGATTTAGATTAGAAATGTCCCATCCCGAAAAGTAGCATATTTCGTTCCAATTCGTGCAGTCAACTCCTTAGTATCCAAATATATACAACAACAACAACAACAGTTCATTTTTTTCAGTTAAGTCAGTACACCGTGTCATTTTGAGGTTCCAGCTTGTTCCGCCTCTTTTTTTGCTTGAGCAGCTAGTTGCTTTTGGCGCATAATATCCGCGTCGTTTTGCATCCTTTTGTCTTTCGAAGTTCCAGATTCTTTAGTTCCCTTCGACTTCTCCGCCTGTTTTTTCATGTTTTTCTTGCGAGCGAGTTCTCTCTGATTTCCTCGAGTCATGGTGAGTTTTCAGTTCTGATCTGTACCGAACGGAATGGGGATGAAGAGACTGCCACGATCGTTGGTGGAAGGCACCCGTCTTACGCGACAGAACTTAGCGACAAGCGCATTCAGAAATATCGTTCTCGAAGCGACAGTCGACAGCGGAGGCTCGCCGAGACAAATTTTTGATCGCTCATGTGGAACGTTCACGTGTCATTTGTTCTGTGCTATTCACCCATTAGTTGCCCCAGGCAAATTCCGACCCTGTGAAGATATCGTTCTACCTGCTGTAGCTAGAAAATCGACCTGTTTCAGCATCACAGTGGATCCATCTGAAGGCGCTTTTGAAGATAATATGGGAAACCAATGTCTGAAATCTGCTATATCGATCTCGCAATCCGACTCATGCCACCTCATTCTATCACTGTCATTTTTTGTTATATTTTATTACTTCTCATCCAGTGTGCATGCCTCTTCTATCTGGACCGGTGGTTCCCAAACTTAATTTTCACCTTTCCGGACTAGAGTGAGTGGAGCATCGAGTCGTTTATCTATCAATACAATTGACTGACCGCTCGAACAGCTTTGTCCAACAATCCACCACTTCGTTATTTCCGCCACCATATCTCTCAAAATTGCCCTCACGAGAGCGATATCGCCCACTTTTTGCACCACTGGTCTACGCCCAAGTCGGTGCCTGATTTCAGAAACTACTCCGAGTCGTTTCTATACCTTGCTATCTATTCATTCCATTGTAATCTTGCGGTGTTTACGAAAAGATGGAATTAACTGAACTGAAATACGAATCCTTCTGTATTTCCAATTCGCTGGTCTTCTTGCGACTTCCATCATGCTTTTGACAAACTCCTTTAAGGCAAGCCTAGGGATATTATCATTGGTATATTATATATAATATATTAATTGAATACCAGCCAGCCTTCAGGATAACCGAACCACGACATAACATCGATCTCGCCCTCCACCACATGCCACCTCATTTTGTCGCTTTGCGTCTTATTTTCACTGCATTACTTCTAATTCAGTGTGCACGCCTCTTCTTTACTTCGCCTAGGCTAAGGTGGGTGTCTGATCTTAAAGGCTACCTCAAGTTGTTTCGACAACTTCCTATCTTTTCATTGTTTCGCAGTCTTGTGATGTTTTGGAATGATGAATATATTAATAGAACTGATTGATTGGTATAATGATGACCAAAACTATTAACAATAGATACTACTAATTCGTCATGACGATAGACAGAAACTGGCACTTTCTCCCTTAGTCTGCCAGTAAGCAAGGGAATCCGTTTTATGACCAGCATGTTGTTATCTGTCCCACGATTAAACAAGAAATAAATACAAATTACCTACCGCCGACGTCATAAATTGGTGGCTTATAATACGAGGCGGGTTGATATGATGGTATAAAAATTCGCACGAGAAAAATGGACGAAAAGACACCAACACTTTCATCCTACCATGAACATTGAACACTGACAGATGTTAGAGATATGTTTCTGTAGTTGCTGACCTATCATTCGACGCTGCCGCTCATCATGCGTTATTGTGAGGAGTTGGTAATGAAAAAGTCAAGCGAAACATTTTCAAGGTCTATTGTATGTCAAAGAATAGGAACAAGTATTCACAAAAAAACCAAGCGAAGGAAAACATCATCCCGTGGACTTGAAATGGTCGTCATCGATGGTGGAATAAATGTGGCCTTCATTGCTCAGAAATTCAATGGCGTTCCTGCAAATTATCGAATTCTCAGTCAGCTTTAGTTTGGTTATACAGAACAATGTATAAACTACATCAATCTTGTAGACATAGGACAGACATAAGATAAGCCAATAGCGGAATCAAATAACATATCGGTTCAGAGGCCTATACGAAATATTTAGGCTACTTTTAGTCATTTTGTTCAATCTTTTTCAAACCGATTCGCCCTAATTTCCAAGCTAATCTGAAGATTTTCTATTTCAAGACAAGTTGAGGGTTAAGTGCAGCCAGGGTTGCAACCAAGTCGCAAGGTTCTGAGTCACAAGTCAATCTCACTTTTATAGTTTTGACTCGAGTCAAGTCGAGCCATTTCCAATTCACCACCAAGTTAATCCGAGTCCAAGTCATTGTGTTGACTGCTGAGTTCAGAGATAATATCATGTGAAACCCACTTTCTACAACTCTGCTCGGTGATATCGAATGCATCGCATTCATAATATACTAATATTCCTCACTTTACAGTTTCTGATAGCATTTTCAAGTATCAGTACTGATAAAGGAAATGATAATAATGTGATAACTTTACTGTTCTTCGAAATTACAATGAAATCTCTGTCTTGGACCAAGCATCGAGTCAAGCGCAATGACTCGAGTACAAGTCGAGTTCATACGCAATTGACTCGAGTAATTTCATTTTTAAGAAAATGACCAGAGTCAAGTCCAGTCACCAGAAAATCGCCAGTCAAGTCATAACTCGAGTCATTACAGCCCTGGGTGTAGGATTAAATTAGGTCACTGATAAACGGGCAAAAAAAATATGAGAAGCCCATTCAGTTTTCTAAACCGCACAGCAGTGGTAAATTTTACCTAAAGCAATCCCATATTCTGAAAATATTTGCCAGCATGATAATATTGAAGTGTCTGCTTTTTCAGATCAAGGACACAAGACATAAGCAGCATTCTAACCAAGTTGCAAGTTTCTGAGTTGATAACTTTCTCAAGTCAAATCGAGTCATTTCGACTTCGACAAATCTCAAATCTGATACACCACACGGACCAAAGATCGAGTCCAAGTTTTCCGTCACGAGTCATCCAGAGTCCTTTTGACCACAGTACTTGAGCGATATGTATTGTATATACTAAATACACAGTGCGATGTCTCCACTAGCGGTGGTCAAAGTGGGCATCTTTGCTGCTCAAGTTGAAGTAGAAGTAGTGATTTATAAGTGAAAAAGTAAGTATTCTAGGCCAAGTTTTGCCTTAAAAACTGATAACTGTAAATCAGAAGTAGTTTATGATCATTCATAACCGCTTGAGTCAACGATGAGTCAACGCAATAGAATGAGTCAGTAACAAACTTGATTTGATTATTGTTCAGTCCTTGCAACTGTTTTTTCAGATACGCCATGCCGACGCCGCTCTCCTCCTCGCAAGCTTGAATCACTTTGAACACCTTGCAAAACAAATTAGGCATGACACGCTATTTTTCAAAGTAACATTACCGTCCGGTGTTAAGCACGGGAACAGGATACAAGTATCCCTGAGACCCTGATTATTTCATGCTGTCATATTTTCGAGCCACACGTCCAGTTATGAAGACGATTAGTCAACAACATGCATCCACCTACTATCCAGCAAGAAAATGCAAAAGATTCATCAAGTAGACGCCGAGAATTACTACACAAGTCTGAAACTACATGCAACAAAATTCCTCTGGTACTGTCAAAGTATTTGTGACCGACATTGCTTGATTGAAAATCATGTGCTTTCTGCTTCGATCGAAAATTGTCGGGTATATGAAGAGACGCTAGGAGGTACAGAACTTCAATTTTCAATTTTCATATTCATATTGAATACGATCATTGTTAATTGAATACTACAATTGTTGACACACAATGCTCTTTCCAATTCTATGCTAGTTGATGACGATCACCCCCGCCTCGTTTCAATATGAATATAGCATTCAATTATTGGGTTTATTCTCGAAATACCAGACAGAAATGCCATGATAATACGGTTTTCATTAACATCGGTCGTACCTGTTCCTGTATCTTATCAATCCCAGATGAATGCACTGACGATGGCATTGCTGAATTTCCAATACCAGATCCGACGTTCATGCTTTCATTCATCTAAAATATGGTTGGTCAATGGGAGCGTTCTATCATTATTATGAAGACAGTGTGCACTGATATCGGCTATCCGTGCAACTACGAGTCACAGCACAAAGAATATTGTAGATCATATCATACCGAGGAGGGTTTGGTCTTTTTGCTCAAACTCATCCTGTACTTGAGACATTCCAGTATGTGCGTTGTCAGCTCGTTCATGTCTGTGACAGGCATGATCTTCAGAGCAGAGAGAGCGATTTTATTCTGAAAAAGAATGACACTGTATTATGACTAGAGTCCGACCGATTATCGGC
>ATSW01009642.1:0-27386 GCA_000444245.1 Botryllus schlosseri
TCATGGACACCACACCAGTGTTACTAATAAGGTCATTGGTCTTACCCGGCCAGGGATCGAACCCACGACCTACCGATCAAGAAGCAGGACTATCTCGTATAACTATAATCTCCCACCCATAAGCTCATATGTTTGGAATCGCAGATTCGCTACTCATATCTGGAGGTGGTCAGTAACGAAGTACTTCTACTTTTTTAAAGTATTCAAGTAGTTTTCCGCTACTTGGGTACTTACTCAAGTAGATCTGATTTCCGCTACTTTTACTTCTACTTCTACTTCGTAATAGTTTGGGATATACTTACTTACTTTTCGCTATTTTCAGTTTGTCAAGTAGAAATAGTTTAATCCCCCAACCAGGAAGATAGCCTGAGGAATATCGCGGCTGTTTCCACGGAGTATCAGCATTTAATTTTCATAAAAGTTGAATAAAGCCCAGAATTTTCGTCACGCACAGTGGATGTGGGGTCACCAATATGATTTAACGAGAGCAACGGTGAATAAAATTTAGGTAGCGGGTTCCGTGGCTCCGTTCACGCCGCATTGTCTCCCAAATGAAATATTTCATCACAGTATATATGGCCCATCATAACGTTTGAAACTGATGTTTCGCAATCTAAAATTAACTTATGATATCGTAATCTAGCAGTCCATGGCGTTTTATAATCTGGATAAGTGGATTCTGACCTTTTTTTTAAGCTTTGGACCTGTTTTAGCATAGCACCTTGGAAACTGTCTGGACTGAAGATGAGATGAAATACTACGCCTTCCGCTTTTAGAAGTAGTATTTATATTTCTCTTTCGATTCCCAGTATTGTGCGTTGAGTTGTAATTAGTTTCAGTTCTTTTGTCTGGAGAACCTACGTGTTGAAATATGAAAGCAAGTGTAGTAATGCCTTTAATTTCCGGAAACGAAGCTACACAATATGGCATTTTTACGGTAGACAATATTTTTTATTAACATTTAATAATCACGCAAGGTGTTTACACCGTATACGATACAACTTCTCCGTATCGCTCTTCGACTAAACTACGGGCCTTGTGGGAGGATGCCATACCATGAAATTTTCTAAAACGAACTGTTCGAGTAAACAGAGGATTAGTATCGCATTTTCATATCAATACTATCATTTCAATCCCACCATGCGGACGAATGCTTATGCTGTCGAAAATTGGATACCTCCTGGTATATATCAATATGAATCAAGCTCTGCACCTTGCGCATAGCTCAATTTGCAGCTTTTGAAAATCCATGCGAACGAATTACGATCGTTTTCATAACTACTTACATTACTTTAGAAGATTTAAAGTCATTCAATTCTACTAGTAATTTAAGTAGGTTCAGGTTGCTTATGAAAGAAGTACTTCTACTACTTGTATACTTGAGTAGATTTTTTTCGTCGGTACTTCTACTTCTACTTGAGTAGCTTTCTTGACTACTTTGACCACCTCTACTCATATCTCGTTTTACTCAAGTTTATGGGCGATATGGCAAGATTGGGTATTACTCTTAATAATATTTGTTTATATATAGCTCAGTGGTTTTGACATAGGGTTACCATAGCCCTCTTGAGTAGCCTTTGTCCTCTTTTTTGACTTTTTTGAAAGTGTCCTCGGAGGACCCCCAAATGTCCTCTAGTTTGAGAACTTTGGTTAAATACCAACCATCCACAAAGTCGGGAAAAATTTGCCATTTTTTTAAGATTTTAGTCCAGTTTTGTAAGTCTGGAAATTTTGAAAAAGTGTCCTCTTTTCAGATTTCCAAAATATGGTAACCCTATATTATTACATATTGCAAATATATCGAAAAAGTGCTCCTCACTTCACTTGGGACTGCGTGAACTTCATCATTCATTCATCATCAATCATTTCATCATGGTCCGTGCAGTAATAACTTGGCTATATCTGGTGATTTGATATCTGTCTCAGCAAGTTTTTAAAGCGTTGTGACCACCACTAAAGCGAATTTATGGTTCGACATTTCTCTTGTATGTTGTGATGATTGAGGTATTGATAGTCATTCTACTGGTTTCGATATTCTGTACTGGGTAATAGGACTAGGACGTTACATATGTTTGCGGCGTATATACGATTACGTATACACAAGATCGGTGCATTGCATGCCCATTGCCCATGATGCACAAATATGCCGCTGGACATGGGGAGGTGCAGAAGTAGCCTTGTAAGGGCCTTCTAAGTCTTAGACCACCCTATCACGGACATGCTGAGCGGCGAGCATGGAAGCCACGGATATCAGTTTTACGACCGATCAGTTTACCTACCACCAGTCACGGCGACAAAAAAAGCCCAGAAAAAAGACCCGATAAAGAGAGAAAACGAGCAAGGAACAACTTCTAAAAAGAACCGACGAAGAAAGCATAGCATCGAAGAACTGTGACGTCGGGAACTAGGTCGAGGTGATGCCAGTTTACGTGACTCGAACTAATTGGTCCTTCGGCATCCCCCTATCTGTTCGTTACATCGCATTGTGTGTCTTGTATATCGTATTGTGTGTCTTGGGCAGATGAAAATATAATCCGACCATTGATTGATTGATTGATTTTACTGATTTACCGACCAGGTCTACGAAGGATTGCTGAAGCAGGGTGCTCCATCATCACGCTATCTTTGCCCCGTTGTCGGGATAGGGTATAACTATATAAATTATAGGTTCTTATATAGTTTATAAGCAGTTAGGCATGCGTGTTGCATGTATAACAGTGATGAGCTTCGTACGGAGTCGGATTGGGTTAGGAATTTTGAGAGATTCGGATTCTATTGCAAATTTTGTTTCGGATATTTCTGATCGGACGTGATGTTTGATTTCAAGTCAAAAGAGAAAATCGTCCTGTCAACCAGGGCTTTGGAGCAGTCGTAAATTTTAAACTCATGCTCCAGTTCCGGATCCGACTCTGGTTCGGTTGTAGCCGTCGCAAGGAACCATCATTTTGTGGGCGTATGCAAAGTCCTGTGACGTAATAATTACTTCGTGTCGGCTATCGATGACGTCATATCCGCACGAGAACGCAATTTACTCCATGCCTTTGCATGTACTGTACTGTACAATTGTGTATTGTACACATGATACAGCGCTAAAACAGTGATGTGTCGTTTCAATACCGGTATTGCGCTCGGTATTATCACACCATACAGTCCAATTTATTCTTGAAATGACCAGTGCGATTTGTTCAGATGTACTGCAGAAATGATCGCATGTCGCGACCTTATTAGCAGATATTCACTTTTTACGCAATATACCCAATGGCTTTAAATTCGATATTGGTGCGCTCGTGACCAGAGTTCGTCTCAGTCCGTCGTCGATCAAGTTTAGTGGAGGTTCCCCTTCAAACGAATCAAATAAACTCGAAATGACTGCCACTGACAATCTGCTGGTGCAGTGGTGCATCAATATTTGAGAACTTAATTCGACGTCGTGCACTGTACACAGTGTACAAGTCAGAAACCAATTATACTGCAAGCTCGCCAGTGACATTGCGCGGAAATTCAGGAATACGAGTGTATCAAGCAGACAAGAATGAATACACAAAAGTAATGATTAGAAATGGGAAATCGCGCATCCAATCACTAATTGCCCATTATATTCAACACCAGTGCAGAGTTCGGACACCGCATTGTCTAGCTCGCATCGCGGCAGTCGTAGGGCTATGCGAACTATAATAGCGATATGGGTTGCTTCTGCTTCAATGCATTTCCTTATTTACGTTCGCAAATCGTTACTGGAGTAAACGATCGTGCGCTTGAATAAATTTCAATTCTTAGGCAAAAACGACAACACACTATCCAATTTGGCGCGACAATTAAAAAACTATCAACGAAGAACGTGCATTTGCTCGTCCAATTCAGAAAAGAGTCAATGTTTCTCGGCGTGCGGCATGCGCGCCTCTATCAACATGCGCTTGCGCAGCAATGTTATGGTTATATCCATATAGCGTCGCCGGGGCCTACGATATTCGTAGGGCCCGGCGTCGCTTATATATTCGTCTCAATACTAATTAGATTGCTCATATCACATAAGCATCAATCCCGTTTTGTGACATGCATATTGCATATAGTTTTCATTATCTTTCGAACCACACAATTGGCCATCGGTGTTGTGCTGATTACCAATTTGAGCGTATATCTATAATTAGGGCTGGGCAAAATGATTCGAGTACTCGAATCTGAATCGAGTATTAATTTTTAATGATACGATGAGTCAAGTAGTGAAAGATTATTTTTTCGAGTACTGAAATTATACGCTCCACGCAACTGAAAGGTAATTTATTAACGAGAATTATAGTTTCGATACTATTTCCCAATAAGAAAGCCTTGGAACCTTGATTGGCCGTGTCGCAGCATACGATACGAGACATAGTACAAAGCTATCAACGTTACTGGAAATAACATATTTCTGAAATCATGATCATTCCGCAACATCGCCAACAAGTGCATGCAATGAAATCGGAATATGGTCGAAAAAATACCAAAGTAGGCCTATCGTTAAAATGTGACGGATAAGTGACCACTATTATATCGGCTGCATATTATCTCAACAACGCATACCTGCTGAATCTCATCACTTCAGCAGACACCCTGAATCCGTTGACGAAGATGCCCTCAACGAGGCCTCTTTCAATCTCTTTCATCCGTCTACTCTCCCACACATCACCAAAAGCAACTTTGACGATCAATTTGGGGAGTTCATGTTCACCATCAAAGGGCTGATAGATAAATTTGCACCTCTTCAACGCATCTCAAGAAGTCGTCGAAAATTGAACAGGGTACCATGGATGTCTTCAAAGTTGGTGCAACTGATCCGAAAACGTAACCGGTGGCATCACAGACTCGATACCAAGGACACCTCACAAGACGAACGAGAAAGATTTCGACGCTTCAGAAATCTCATCTCCCATCATATCTCCAAGGCAAAAGCGAAAGCTAACGCGAAATTCTTCAACAAACATAAGAAGGACACTCGAAAAACCTGGTCAAGAATTAAATTGCTCTTGCACCAGAAAAAACGCCCCATGCCTGTCTCGCAAATCACGAACTCGAGTACCGGGGACAATCTGACAGATCCTGCGGCCATCTCAAATTACTTCAATGAATATTTTTGCAATGTAGGGCCTAATATCGCCTCATCTATTTCTAAACCTGCGTCGGCCAGGCCTGAGGTTAAATCAGTATCCCAATCCATCATGCTCGAGCCAGCAACTTCCGCGGAAGTGGTACTTGCCATACATGAACTTAAATCTAACAAGGCAGTTGGATATGATCTAATTCCAGCCTGGTTTTTAAAACTGATTAGCCTACACATCGGTCATCTCATTGCCCATTTTTTCAATTTCATGATAGAAAATGGTGTCTACCCGAATTATCTGAAAACTGCCAGAGTTGTCCCGGTTTACAAAGCCGGAGATAGANCTAATATGTCACCAACTATACCGACCTATATCTGTCCTACCGTGTATTGGAATTGTGTTCGAAAAATTGCTCCTCTTCCGCCTATCTTCGTTTCTCGCCAAGATTTCTATTATTTCTCCTCAACAATTCGGCTTCCGCAAAAAGCATCAAACCTCGCATGCCCTGCTAACAGTGGCTGAACAGTACTATGACATCTTGGAGAAACGAAATGTGGGATGTAATATTTTTCTTGATCTAAAAAAGGCGGCGTCGATCACAGTATTCTTCTTTCGAAATTGGTACGCTACGGGTTCCGGGGTCCACAACTAGATCTCATGAAAAGCTACCTCACTGGGAGATATCAAATGGGTTCGATATCCAACACTTTGTCCTCCCCCCACCTTGTTACCTGTGGTGTTCCGCAAGGNTCTGTTCTGTATTTCAAGACTATATACGGCGTATTACTATGTTTGAGTACGGATTTCACGTATTAAAAACCCGGAGATGTTGCAGTTCGTGTTTGGAAAGGCACTGAAAACTGGCGCTCCTATGAATTACGGACACGCATCAATTGGTATAAATCGCAAATTTTCATGGGAATTCAGAAGTGGAGCTAGACTCGTTGCTCGCGTATTCATCTCAATTTAGACAAGAAAAAAACCAATGGGCAGACATATCTATCAATTTCATGGTATTGTTTCTATATATTTTTTATAATTACATTTGAAGAGATTCGGCTATCCCTTACTAGCGTCCCCTTGCCGAGCGTTATTGTGGTAACCATGAGTTTCAGGTTTCACGAAATCGCAATTACTAACAGTGACTTTCTGCAGTTTCGATTATACTAAGGAAGTAACCGGCGTTCCGAACTTAGACTTCGTTCTCAAGAAAAGTCGAAACGAGTTTTTAGCTTTTCTTCCGATTGAATTTACCACATTAATATTGCTTCCATCAATCCAAGTTATAATTCTCACTAATTATGACTTGATGACCTAATGGTCGTATCGTATCGCTTGTCACCATTTCACCAGATTATTTTCTGTCATTTTGGAAATACATGCAGATAATCCTATAAGGTGCGCAGTCACGAAAAGTTTGAGAACCCTTATTGCTATATACGGTCATTGACATATGTTATAATATGGGCATAATCGCTACTGTTGAACGTTCTTTCTTCATTCTTGGCAAGCGACTAGTAAGGACAAACACTTTCTACCCGAGAATGTAGGAAAGTATCTGTCGTGGCACTACAACAAATTTTATTTATTTCCACCATAATACGTGATGTAACTACTGGAATTCTTCTAGGGCCAGATTTCGTTAAAAAAAGTTTTTCATGAGAAAATTTGTCAGTTTTTTTTAATTAAAAAAAGTTATTTCGGGCCGAACTACTTCGTAAGGATTGACAGTTCGAACCAGAAATGAAAATAAGTATTACAATTCTAACATTATGTGGGAAACACCCAATTTGCATTTGCATATGGTCAAAATTAAGCTTTTTAAGGTAAAAAAAGTGTTTAAATTTTGATTTTTCAGGTCAAAATCTTCCGTTTTTAGGTCAAAAAAATTGACCTAGGTATAACCTTCTTTAGAACTTAATACGCTATTTCATATCATTATTTGAAATACTGAAACGTTAGTAAGTAGAGCCACTGACGAGGTGCCGCAAGCTATGTATTTCTTTGATAGGGTGACGCAAAGTTGAAAATGTTTAATGCAGGGGTCCCAAACTCATATTTACTAGAGGGCGAATTTTCTAGTTTTGATGACACCGCGGGCCGCATCATTAACAATAGGGGTATAAAATGTATTTCCAAAAAGGCAAGTACGCCGTATTTGACCGGACGTTGTAGAATGACATTCCACCTACACCTACACCCGTGATAAAAATATGATCTATTGTGTAACAATTCACGCCCGGCACGAAAAAATCACAGTTTTATGTATTTGAATGAAATTGTATTTGCACTTGCTTTCGACGCGGGACTCAGAAAATGCTGTCGCGGGCGCGTGTTTGAGACACCATCCGCAGGGTTAGAGCGACCGTATTAGCATATTAGGCACACTTCAAAGATCATAGTTGACACTTGACAGTACGATCTCTTCACATTAACACGAAATGCATGGTATGAAGTTCTCAGAAAATCTATTATGGTCTAACACAGCGTATGTATTTACTGTCCATTTAATGTAACACGTACGTGTGCTGGTATTTAAAATAAAAAGTTAAAGCCTCGCCTAGGATATTGATCAATATGTCGTATAGCTTTCGTTCATGATGCCGCCCTAATTAGACTATCGCTTTATAACAATACTGCCTTCAAATGAATACAGCGACATCCATTGTTGATAAAGCGACATCTGCCAATGACCTTTGTCATGACAAATGGTTGAGTTAAGAATGCTTTCTCAAAGCTAATTAAATGCAACCGCGTTTTCTGTTGATTGTATTTGCTTTGATAACGTGACTCGGTCTGATTCATTTGCTCGACTGCTTTCAGTAAGAGGATCTAGTTTGGATGGGCAGTGGGTCTTCGTAAGCAGAGGCCGTGTTTTCGATGTGTGAGGTAGCGATTTAGAGCCAATGCCTGGAGTGTACATTTTACTGCCTGTGACAGTACTTGGAGTTAGGTTTAGTTAGGAATAAAAACGTAAATCCTAGGACTGCGCGTCGAAATTGTGTACGGTGGGTGATATGGTGAGAACAAATTACGTGCTCTAGTTGGAAGTATATAACATGCGTATGGCATATGGTGTTTGCAGAGGTCTTACTGCGAAGGAAAAGTCTCTCAAACGCTGCATGACAGCATTCTTTTTTTCGGAGAGAAGCCAATAGCTTCGAAAATATCAATGGCGAAGTCATTAGGTGAGTTAGGAAAGGGCATCTTCATTGCAAATGGTAATCTCATGTGGATTTCGTTTTAGCGAATGATCGATCGGAATCGAAGCAGCCATCCCGGTGCGATGATGATACGGGTCTAAATATTACTCGCGAGGTTTTGAGTAAGGCCGATGCACACGGTTTGAACAAGCCAACTTTGAAAGGCAGCCAACGTGTAAGAGTGGAGACCAAAGTTACGTACGCAAATCAGGCTTCTGGGGTCTCGAATGAGTTCTGCGAAAACGCAGAAGGTCCGCTCGCGATGAGTGTATGTACTGTGGTGGAAAATTGGGTCCCTCCTTTTGTTAGAGATGGGTGCTGTCAATGTGGACAACATAACACCCTTAACGAAAGATGGTCCGTGGATGAAGGAGATGGTGATAACAACAACAACAACAACCTCTGCGTGGCAAACTGTTCATCAATGGTGTCAGACGCTACTGTTGAAAGTACCATTGCGTTGGACGAAAGTTGCGACAGTCCGAGTTCGGATAGTGACACTAGCACGAGTGGCAGTAGCGCTAGTAGTGCTGAAGAGGATAGCAGTGATGAAACGATCGAGTACCGTGATCAGAATTCTGCTGGTGTCGAGAGTGAAACTGACAGTGAGTCTTCTGGTCGGTCATCAGAAACGGAGACTTCTGACAGTAGCAAGAGCACGACTTCTAGCAGCCGATCCGATTCCTCCATCGATGAGATACTAGAGGAAGCGATGGTGAAATGTAGTACAGATAACGAAGACAACCGATATCCCTTGGATGGAAAAACATCAAACGTACCCCGCCCTCATCTGGCAACTGACGCTGCTGGTTCCGAACCGCGAGGTTGCGCAAGAAAACTTACAAGAGAAGGTATTTCTGCGCTGGCCCGTGATGACTGTGATCTGTCCCAACGTGAAAGTATCGTTACAGGTGATCCGCGCACAGCTAGGAATGGGGAGTCTGTGGAACACGGTCTTCCGTTTGAACTCCACCCTAATCAGGATTACGACCATGTCGAATACTATCACATAATGCGACGCAAAGAACTGCTGTCGCGACCTGAACGCTGTATGGAGAAACACCCAGAGGTAAATGTGTAAGGGCGGGTCGAGGTAGTTCATCAGTGTGATGCACTGCACAGATGCACAACTGCGTCTAATCACCGTTATAAAAATCAGATATGAATTTCAATGACTTGTCGACCGGTACCGAGGTAAAAGCATGCCCATTGTTCAAGTTTCCTGAGCCACGACCAATGATGTATAAGTTCGCTTTATTCTATGTCAGTCGCTTCTTAGTGATATTTGCATTTACAAAAATCAACACAAGACTTCGATACAATGAAAAAATGGTGTCTAAACGACCTGGAGTAGTGTTTTAATCGGACACCCACCTTGGCCTAGCTAGAGCATGTAAAGAAGAGGCACGCACTCCGAATGAAAAGTAATGGAAAATTACATAAAATGGCAAGCAATGAAAATGAATGTGTATCGAAACTACTATGCATTTTTTACAGCTTTCCGAGGGCATGCGTAAAATCCTGGTAGAATGGCTGAAGAGAGTCGCCCATCACTATAAGCTGGGCTGTCAAAGTCTACATCTGTCGGTTAACATTTTGGACAGGTACCTGGAACGTGAAGAAGGTATATGCAGGCGAAACTACCAACTCGTTGGGGTAACAAGTTTGCTTTTAGCCACAAAGCAGGTGGGTATGAGAAAATCACTCTGATGATCTTAACATCAAGTTCCCAAAATATTTCAGATCGAAGTAGATATACCGACAGTTCACACTTGCGTCATGCTGTGCCGAAGCTTGTACACAAGAACGCATCTGCTGTCTGTTGAGCGGGGTATTTTGCGGAAACTTCGTTTCGAACTGAACGTGCCGACCTCGCATGACTTTCTGGAATACTACATCGTGCACGGAAATATCGCAGGCATTTCAGTGTTTCGGGACGAATCGGGTTGTGTCGCTTCTAATCAATATAGCAATGCGAAGGTTTTAAGGTAAGATGAAGGATAAATGCCCAGTTGTGCGAGAATTCACTTTCAATCTCGAATAAATATGAATATTGATATTTCCTGCTGGCAGATCGATTCCAATCGTACGTATTACCGTTTCGGCGCCAATGCGTATTCGCGAGGAAATGTAATTACATTCGTTCGGTTTGTTTGAATATGATACGGATTTACGAATGCCTTAATACCAGTTGATCGACTTGTATCTAATATATTCTAATAATATATCCAATAATGCCAATAATCTTGAGAGATAAATGAGCCGGATGATGGAACAGATGTGCTTCCTTTGAAGATTATATATGCAATATACATCGACATGAATGATGTCTTACACTGTGATTTATAACTGCATTCATTTCCCTTTATACCTGAAATCGCGGGAGTTCGCCAGTAGGACAATGTTAGTGGCTTCTAAATATTTTGAGGTCGTAAAGTGACGAATTGACAATGAGAACAGTACCACCATCCGCAGGAGAGAGTCCGACTAATCTGCTATGCCTGTATTGAAATAACACTGTAATACTCCGATGCCCAGCTGTAAGACATGAAGGGGTGCATATATATATTCGTGGATAGGACATTCGAAAGTATTATTTGGTGTGTATTCTCACATTTTCTCCTATTATTCGCCCTATTGTCCTCACTTGATATATTTCCATAGTTCCACAGCGCCCCCTATAATGATTCCGTTCTTTCAGCAAAGTACTATGCTTGGCGCGGGAACTTCTCGATATCGGCATCGCAGATTACAACTTCAGTCAATACCTGCCTTCCGTTGCGGCCGAGGCTTCCCTTTGCATCATACAGGATTTGCTGCAGCTAACGTATCTGTCCCGACAGTTGAAACCCGCAATTTCCAGGTAAGATTTTCATTGGTAGTCGAAGCCACCAGCGTTGGTACTCAAGTAGAAGTAGAAGTCGCGCCGTAACGTCCCATTCGATTACAAGTGGAAGTAAAATCTAGAAGGCACGTAAAAACTACTTCAAGTAGAAAATGAAGATCTGGAAAGTACTGGAATAAGTAGTTATTAACTCATTGTTCGCATACTCATAGCAGTGAACGCGGGTGGTGGCTATATACTTCTGTAATTGCGCGGTGCTTCGTTTTGACTAACACAGGGGTGACAAACATGCGACCCACGGGCCGCATCCGGCCCGCCAGACCATTTCATCCGGCTCGCGAAGCTATTTTGTGAAATGACTTTATTATCCAGTACATTTCTTACAAATGTTGAGATTTCTTGTACGAATTATTATCATCAAATAATCCCTAAAGATAGCAAATGTCGAGTATGTTCAATTGTTCATAGGTCACATTATGAGCATCCGACAGTGGTGTTGTGGTTTCACTGTAGTCGCCATCAGCAAGGAAGAGCCGTCATTCACGTCCAATTCCAAGTTTTACGGAAAATGGACCAAAAAGTAGTTATTCACAGCAGTGAAACCGCCATAGTGAGAAACCGGTGTTGGCAGGTTACATGGAAAATATAATTGTTACACGAAAATATAATTCAAATATCTGTGGACGCACTGCCAGTTTCGTTTATGACTTAACAGAACCTCTGCATACGGAGAAACCCGAATCGCAATATAATAGTAATGATCCAGCTTCAATATATCTCTCGTATTCCTCGTAACACATACACATGATGTAGAATTGTAGATCGTCCCCAAAGCTACTCTTTTCGCAGCTTGTATTACCGTATGTAACCAGTCATATTCTTAATTTTGCTGATTCCATTGTTCGCTAACAAAGGTGTTGCTAGAGTATAACCCTATCCGTTATAATGCAATATATTATTGTGTTTGCTTGATAATTGACTATTCAAGCAAAAAACAAGGGTATGGAATTTCAGTCATTTGAACGGTCCGTCCCGCGAGCAATCAGAAGGTTTGAATCCAGCCCGCGACGTAATTTGAGTTTGACACACCTGGACTAACATAACGACCAATCAAACTACAAATAGGTGCAAGTTTTGAAAATACATTCACAGTTACCGTGAAGCAGGGCTCTTTCGGTCAGGTTTCGTAACAATTTCACTCGCATAATCGATGTAAGCATAGCGTAAAACCACCGTCTACTTTTAAAAATCCAAAGTGCCAAAAAGTGTGTTTATGCCCAAAAAGATTGTTTAGTAGAAGTGGAAGTAGCCTAAAACAGGACCGCTTTGATACGAGTAGGCACAACCTACTTGAGTACTCGGACAGCCTTTGAATTTACAGTCATATGATCCATTGTAGATCAACCAGAGCTCGGGAGTTTACTCGCCGACCATACGGTCCTAATCGAAATGAAGATGCGATTCTAGAGCGGTCGAAGGCCGTTTCGAGCTGTTCAACCACACTTCGTGCTGTTGCTGGGGTAATGGTATTGTCGAAAATGCAAGCATCGATTGCTAACGTCGTGGAACCGTGTCCGTTGGGGTAGACACCGTCCCGACGCTTGTTGCCAGTTCCTAGGATTGTCGCCGCCCCAATTAGGTAGGAACCTGATAATGTAATTCGATTCAATCCTGTCAGGTTTTAGATGCTCAAGTTAAATATATATAGGTTCCGTTATTTCGCTCTTTAGTGTGACGCTGTGTATACAGGGTGTTGGGACGTTTTATTTTCATTTGCTCGATCGGCTAATTTTCATATGCGTCGTCTATTTTTGTACATGTCTCGGAAATAATATATTTTGAGTTGCTATTTTTGTCTTGAGCGCGGCCTAGATCTCTGTCATTCAACATGACTGACAGCGAATAGTCCGTGCGCATCAATCGAGTTGACATGTTTGAAATCATGTTGATTGTCAGTGTTCACCATATTTTTCATGTTTTGTGTCGAATAAATTTGTTCATGTACAGTACGGTTGGTGGGTGGTTTGGTCGGATAAAGAACCTGAATGCGCAACACCGGGGTGTAGGGACTGGTCAATTGGTCATGTAAAGTAGTTTGGAGCATATACTGTTATAATAAAGTCATCCGGTGAAATGGTGGCCTCTCGAAATCAAATGAAAATGTGGAAGCGAACCGAATCAATAAAGCTATTTTAGAGCTGTGTACTTTCCAGTAATGTCAAGTGTTCAACGACGCTGGACTGCTCTGACTGAGCTATGGAAAAGTGTCATCTATAACCCTACAAGAACTATGTGGTTATCGTTGACTTATTACCTCTTTCGAATGTTCGCGCTGCGGTATAGCACATGTAATGCTATATGCAACTCGGTCAGCTTTAGCGTTTGGACTCATTGGCGCTACACGCGGCTAAATTTTAATCGTCAGTTCGTGTTTGCCCATGACAACAATTGTAGAAGGATTGTATATACAAGTGACCTACTTCGAAAAAGTATAAATATAATATAGCTGTTTGTTGATCAACTCTGCTGTTCCGATTTAGCCGTGCATTCAGAAAATTTCAAAAACTATGTATCTTTTAATCCGACTTGAAAGAAGACGGAAACTGAGTCGTTTCCTGGTTAAAGTCTTCGAATCGTAGTTCACGGTGCCATCATTTAGCCAGACTCGCTGGGTCTAAAGTCACCTCAGCTTGATTCTCTGAAGTTTGAACGATTGTAATTTTGAAATACCATTTCCATGTGTACTAATATATATCACTGTATTGTTGCTTACATTCGAAATGCGGCCGCTGTAAATTATTTATCCTGTCCCTCGAAGTGACGTGTACCTACGCATTCTAACGCGCTTAGACAAAGTACAAATAATAATTAGTTACATCAGCAATAGTTTTCCTGTACTGCAATGTATATCATTCCGTCTAAGCGTTGGCATAAAAGTGCGTTAATCTTCAATATTTCTCCAAATACAAATTTATAACTGTCGTTTTTATAACCGTACGACGAATGAATGAATCGTCGTAAATGTGGCAAGTCTGCACCAACGGCCATCTCGCTGTGTTTTAAGAAGAGTTTGATCTAGTGAACGACAGCGGATAGTTTATAATCGCCGTAAATTTTACATGGTGTAGACTTCCACATTATATGGACGCAGTGTGGGTCCTTGATAAACATTGGTAGAGTTGATCATATTTCAAGTTCCGCATCAGTCAAACGTAATCCTGATTTGAACAAGACGCGCTTCTCAGATCCGTCGCAGCACTTCCGTTTGGTTACCAAGCCATAATCTGCGCTACACAATGGAGGTAAGGCATTTAATGATCGTGTGTGATTCTCAATAATTCGGACATATGTGGGTCGCGGAGTGGTCTCTCTGATGTAGTTTGAATTTATGAATCATCTGTGATACTCGCGAGGTTATTTATGGGAGCATATTGGATAAGGTTGGGCGTATTTGTGGAATAAAACTGGTGTTTTCGTCTTCGAAACCGCAGACAACGGAAGAGGATTGGTCTGAAGAATATGCTAGGGAGGCGGGAGACGTACTGAAAGCGTTGCGCAGCAGCGAGCTGATAAGGACGCGCTCTATGAGCCCTAATTTCGTTCGTAGGTAGGTTGTTGCAGAATTGCGGTATTCATTCACAAATGCGCAGCATTGTAATCGGTACGCTAACATCTCTAGAAGGATACGACGTGGGGCAGCAGCAATCGAAGATAGTGACACGCAACAAGACTCCCAAAAGGTTCGTAATGCTATTCGCCAGCGTACATGACCGACAATAAAAATTTGCGATACCGTATATATAGATTAGTGAGAGGCAAACTTTCTGTACACGGAGTTTTCTAACAACTCGGAGAAATATTGGCTTGCATCTCGTATCGCTTTGAATTGTCGGACGGTGTTTATATGCAAGTTGCAGGTTGCAGTTTAGTTCAAAGTATGTTAATTACGTTGTCTTGAGCAGCATGGCAGGGTCCGTATAGATGACAATATAACTTACGCGCATGGGCCGGACTTCGTTATAGTGACGACAAAAATCCAGCAAAGTCAGGTATAGTCAGTAAAAAATTACTTCTCAAGTAGATTTTGCCTGCTCGTAGTACTTATACTCAAGTGCTTGTGTTTTTAAATTATATACTTCTATATATACTTAAACAGTGTTCAAGGAAAAATACTTACTTTTTTACAGTTTGGATTATGAAAAGTTAGTTTTGGGGCAAGTTTGCATCACTTTGGCTCGTGGGATTCTCATATAAATCGCATGAAACAGCCTCTGTATCACGGTAACTGATCATATTTCGCAAATTGCACCTATTTCGATTACAATTAGTCATTTTGTGTCAGACGCGAATATGCATCTCGCAACGTCGGATGTAGTTAGTAGTTACCTCCGCAATCTGCTAAACGTATGCGACCCACGATCAAATTGACTTTTTGAAACCACTTAAACGACTAATTTTCTGAGCTTTCGTCCACGCTAAATTGACTCCCGAAGTATTTTTCAACATATAATAATTACAGGCCGTCGTGCACCAGTCTCTTGTATGTGATAAGCGCTACTAAACTTTTATAATGCTATACTTATAATAATAATATCGATCTTTCATCTTCTATTTCCACTCAAAGTAATCGCTTTCTAGATGTGATTGAGTGTACATGTACATGTATGGCCTTACTCTTGGTTCTACTTGAAGATCATCGTTGACTGCTTCGATCCCCTCACTATATCATATACATACAGGACAGTTTTCATAACTTTTTCGATGCTGGCAAAGCGATATAACCCGGATTTCATACGCAGAGCACCGATCCCATACATCTAGAAGATTTACCCGTACAAGAATTGGAAGGCGCGCCGGCCGGATGGGGAAGAAATCGCTCTCGTAACTCCCTATCGACCAGTGTCCAAGAGCCCAATCGAAATCGTCGCAACAGCGCGTTCCCGACCGCGGGACCGAGAACGGAAATGCGCAGGAGTTCAGCCGCCGGCCGCAGGCGCGAGAGTCAGATGACTTTCGACGAATGGTGTCAGCTGAAGAAATTTCAAGAACTTCACGAGTCGGCGTTGAAGGAGCATGAGGAGTCCACGAATGACTTGGAACATGTGAAGAACATGAAAAGAAACATAAGCTTTGACGAATGGAGCAAGGCGACGGAAGTAAGTCTGAGACGAATTGGGTTCCTTCATTTCTACATCTTTAGATCAGCTTAACTAACCTTGCGCACCAATACGCTAATCTATACAAGCCTTGGTCGAACCCCAAATGTTCGCTTCTTATTGTCACAAATAACACATAAAACATATGTTTCACATAAAACTAATATGTTACGATGAAAATTTGCGGTCAATCGGTGTGACTTATGCTGTGTGAGTCGGGTGTGAGTCAGTCTCGAACCACGAGACTAGCTCAACAAGCCCCTGGAATTCGTGTGAATCCCGGTAAATGACCAGTGACCACTGCTTTAGCCATATAGCAGAAGGGGTTATGGTGGCGTTGTACTTTTACTTTTTCTGAGTATTCAAGTAAGTTTAGACTCTTGCATAATGCTTACTCACGTGGTTATGTCTTTTTTTAATATTTCCTCTTCTAGTTGATAATTTGCAGGAAAATAGCCCTTGTATCACGGTAACTGACTATATTTTCGATAATTGCATCGATTTGTATTTGAATTGGTCATTTTGTGTTGGTCGTGAAGATGTGCCCTGTTGTTTCAGAGCTATATAGCCACATTTGATCGATGATATACTAAAGTATGCGACGTCTCAGCTAAATCTACTTTATTTACGAGTACTTTTCAAATATTCATTTGCTACTTTTACTTAAAGGGGTTTTGATAGGTCTTAGAAATCGTTAATTCTACTTCGTAATTGAGTAGAAATTTACCGCGTTACTCCTAGTTCTATTTAAGTACTATAACTGTGACTATATTTCCGTTGGGTATAGACGAGCCGATTTAAATTTTTCAATCTTCCGCTCATTTTTTGATACAATCCTAGTTTTAAATAAATTTTCCATAATAAATACATTGCTTTATCCTCCGTTACTCACTGGATTTTAACAAAATTAACGCGATGCTTCTTGCGACCTCAAGTTAATTATTAGCGGATCTTGTGCATGACTCAATTCAATGTGCTACATTGTGTATTTTTACACAAGCCAAATACATTACAAAAAGGCATAGATCTGTATGGGGGTATATCAGTGACGCAGAGACAGAAAATACCATTACTTTTGCTGAATTGACTCCTGTTTTGAAATATTGCTTCTTCCTATATACGCGACGAAAATTTAGATATGCATGAGTGAGTTTCATAGACCAATAAAATTGAAGCCGTGAGAGAGAGAGAGAGAGAGAATTTGATAATAACAAATCAAATATGGAATGCAGCACAAGAAATGAAGTACATAACAGAATGAGACATGAATGAGAATGCACATTATATAGCTAAAATATTTGCGAGATATGGCGGTAGCGCAGTGATCTGGTGATATTAAGGGTAATCGATTCTCGACCTTATGTAAATTTTAGATATAACGGTGACTAGTGAAAGTAAACAATACAACGTAGGCCTACTATAGGAATAGAATCTAATACTATAAGAAATATAAATGATTAGGTATAAATCACAACATAAATATACCGTGGTCGAAGCCACCTAATAAGTAACGAATATGGAGTATATAAACCTCCACAACATCTTGCTCTGACAGCTTCCAAAAAGCTATGTTTGATGTGGCAATATTATGAGCTATAAACGACAACTGCGTACATACCATTTTTAAGTTTACAATGTTGAAGTNGGCATATGATGCAGCTATATTTATTTAGGGTGAATAACGAATATTGGAACTTTTCGACTAAAAAATTACTACTTGATAAATCCATATCGACTGTTGGATTGTCAGTTCGAATCTGGCGAAGTGAAAGCTTTGCATCATTAAACACGTGGCCTATAGGCCTAACGCGCGTTTGGGCTCTTGCGCAAACAGTTTGGTGACAAGCAAAACTACAAATAATCTGTTTATGATGACAAATATACATACCCTTAAGATACAGCGTCAACATAGATAGATTATAGAATGACCAGTCGAGATGCACCGCCGCTGTGCTTTCGAATTGCATGATTTTCGAGCAGGAATATTAATTCGTGAAGTTCGCTTGGTTATTGATGAGTTAGTTTCCAGGCTCATATTTCATGCAACATTGCCGTAACACGGAAACTAGTACGATCACGACTAAATTGCGGCCGGCTCCGATACCGGTACGTTCAGGATCTATAAGAAACGACTTTGGAATGATATTGTCCGCAACATTGTACACACAGAAACTCTCATACCTAGGGCTGCATTAAAAATAAAAATCAGTTTAAAACAAACACGCTTAAAACAAGGCGCTTGTTTAAAACATGTTTTTTATTGTTGTTGTTTTGTTTTTGTTTTTTGTTTTCAAGCCATGACGCCACGAATATTCAATTGTGATATCATAGGGGATTGACATTGACAATTGAAAATATAGGGTAAATATAGCTCCTTTGAGGAAATATCCAAGTAGTATAGCTGTTGAACCGACTGTTTTGAGGGTTCTAACCATCCCATCTCGTATACGTCAGCTTCATCGGGTGTTAATTTTCCGTAGGCTCATACAACATGTTTTTTGGAAAGTATTTAGACAATTTTGGCATAATTTTGCAACTTGAAAATCACAATTTTTTTAAGGCCTTTGTTTAAAACACTGTTTAAAACATGTTTTAAACAAAGTGTTTTAAATAATCATTTGTTTCAAATGCAACCCTCCCCATACCCATATAGACAGACTAGAATCACTAGATATATGGATAAATTTACGGATATAGGATTTCAGCAGACGTCCGTGACTTTATGTATGAAGTAGTCTTGTGTTGCTTTTTTTCATATTTATAGATGCGATAACCTCGCCGAAATCCATCTATGCATCGCAAACTATCGTTTCAACAAAATATACCTTAAAATTATGTACAATTGCAATTGCAATCTTGTAACTGAGACAAACGGTTTCGCTTGTGAAAAGATCTACGTATCGAATGCTTTTCCTCTCAAGTGAAGGCATTCGCTATTACCGACATATGAATAAGATTAAGAACACGATATTAAATCCGTAAGATTTTATAGCCGCTTCGGCTACACTGGACTTATGTGAATTTAAATGCACAGCAAAGGGACAATATTTAGAGAGACGTTAAGTAACCAACCAAACAGCCTGCATTTTGTTACGGCGTCAGCTGTATAACGTCTCATTCAATTCACGTCACGCTCGAATCAAAATTGATGGACCGTTCAACTGTGATCCATTTCTAATGCCGTAAAAACGGCTACTAACATCGACCCACAACGCGTATAGTATAGTGCCGAATGCATGCGCTCTCCTACTTAATAATCTCAATACTTGCCAGTCCAGAAATGTTAGACCACAATTAAATATATTGGCGCTTTTGCGTCTAGTCCCTTCTATAATGCAATGGTTTTGCTAGACAGGGACGCGATGCCGATGAGATATCTGGAGCGTTTTGAAAATCCTAATTTTGAAATATTTTGTAGATTACAGCCTCATCAGTGATTGACACGATGGCAGCCTGCAAGTTAAGCGTAGCGGCAGAAGTAATCTTACTATGCATTATTGACGCTGTGAAAGTGTTGAAATTGTTTTTCCGTATTTTATGGTCAGTGGTCACTGGTGATTGACTCTTTTCAACCACAGTCCGCACTAGTACAGGAAGGGCTCAAAAACGCTTTCAAATTATTTTTTCGAATCGTGCGACGACACCGCGTTTATGACGTCACTAACCTGGAGAAAAGGCGGCGCTGTAACTACAATCTCTATAACTCTCACATAAAATACGATTCACATAGGCTACATCTAAAACGGTGGTTCTTGACTTTTACTAAAACGGGTAGCGCTTACGCTGATCTACAGGCGTTCGGGAACTTCAAATTCCCCCTCTCTCAGAAAACATATATCTACCACAATAAATACCTTAATACACATCTAATATGTTACTATAGAATAGATTACTGGTGCATAAAATGAACTGTGCATCAACAAAGATAGCCATTAAAATATGATATCCCCCCAAAACGAAAACATAATGCATATTTATTGCAGTATGACTTCTGCTGAACCCGTTCATGATACCATTTCNGAAATGCGTGGATTCACCTTGGAAAGTGTCATCGTATTGTACGGTCGAAACGCAACAACGTGATACCGATTGCTTAATTGCAGTTGGGCTTATAGATATTGTGGAATTGTGTCGATTTCAATTACAAATCAACTTGTCGAACGCATTTCTATTATGCAGCCGTGGCATCGCTGTACTTGAGAACTTCAATTTTCCATCGCATTCCTTTCATCTTGTTACTAACTGAAGCCGAAAATATCTGCTTAAACCAGCCTTTATTCGGTTGAAATCCTTTCAACAGGAAAGGCAGAAACGGACAACAGAAGAGTTGGAGAAACTAAAAATTAAGGAGGAGCGGGAGAAGGAATCCATGGAAATGGCAAAGTTTAGAAGAAAAATCAGCTTCGACCGCTGGGTGGAAGACAAGAGGAAGATAACCGGCGACAGGCAGCGAAAAATTTCCGACATCGGACCGCCGACAGTCCTCATGGAAGAGGACAGGAAGAAGAAATCCGACGAGGCTCACCGGAAATGGCTGCTGAAAAAGGAACTGACTCAATTACAACAAGACCGGAAAGAGATGTTGAGAAAATCGAGTATAAAAACATCCGAGCACCCGAATATCACAAACTGACATTATCGCTATGTGCATGTCCGGTACATTACAATAACATTCCGACGCACCTTCGCCAGAAAAACAAAACATTGGTGCCAATTATGTTTCCGGCATGCTCAAACCAGGGATATGTGGAACTATACCTTCTGTATATCCCTGACTCAAACGCCCTCTTTACATGACGACAAGTTATTGCAATGCTAAATCTCGATTTTGGGGGAATAGCACCTTCCCCGTTCTGATTAAGCATTAAGCCTATGGAAGCACATACGCGGTAGTACAGTAAGAGTAGATGAAGAGATAGTAGATATACAGTTCTGATCGATACTACAGAGATATCTAACTTCGAACCAAGTTGAATGNTTGGTCCGAAATGTATCTTATAAATATAAGACTGCAGCTACGCTGCTACAGCGCTTTAGAAGATTCAAAATCACGCAATGCCTTTTTGTTGCCGGTACTAATTGCAAAAAGTGACTTGAAGGGACTTGAGTTCAATAATATTTACTGTTTGCATGATACTGGCGCAGAATCACTCACTGTTTTATCCGTGCACTAGTGGTGATAGGACAAATCTATCAATAAGATAGGTCTACATCGTGAACATATAGGGTTAATAAGACAATCTGTTAAGAATGTTGCCGGATATATCCTTAAATTGAATATTTTAAACCGGACTATATCACTGAAATCCTATGCACATCACATAGTGCCTGCGACGGGCACAATATCAGCATCGCAATGAATCGACAATAAAATTGTTTGTTCGCGTTTTGCGTGCAGATCTGACCCAATAGTTCGCAAGTTTGGTATATGAGTGTTTCATTAAAGTCTATTTTACGATGACATCTTCGAGCGTGTTTGGAGCACAAGAGTGGACGACTGTTAGTATACGATCAATAAACTCGCTTATTTGTGTTCGTCATTTAATGATCTTCCATATTCTATTATTCAAAATCGTGACCAAGTCAGGTGACACTACAATATTAATGAAGTAAATATGTTTATTCCATTTAATAGATTACCGACGACACTAACATATATAATTATATATACTGATTACAATATTGCAGATAACCCAAAGCCACTCGGTCCGTATCACCTATCTGCTGCAATGTTTCATGACTTCATGTTAGTAACTTTATGGTCGGAATAAGCGACTCCCACTCCCAATATTACTTGTGGGGGTGTTACGGAGATCCGTGCTGTGGTTACAAATACCTGTTGNCGTACATTTGGACTACTGCAGAAAGAGATGCTGTTCGGAGTAATTACAAGTCAGCAGTCGTATTAGAATTAATGTTCGAGATATAGTATGATATTATTCCTTTTCTTTCATACATTAAATGGATGACAATCGTTTGAAATGTTCATATCTCAAGAAGAAATTGCTCTACCCCTATAATCTCCCGTCAAATCGAGATAACTCAGAACGCCGTGTTGATTTTGAACAAGTGTCACTGATGTACGCTGAAAAACAAAATGCCAGCGTTGGGATTCGAATTTCGAACCCACGCCACGTAAGTGACTGGTGCCTAAAGCCAACGCCTTAGTAAGACCACTCGGCCACACTGCAACGATTAGGCGCCGATTGTACCCTATTATGATAGTAAGACCACTCGGCCACACTGCAACGATTAGGCGCCGATTGTACCCTATTATGATCATAGATAATTACTTGGTCTAGTACAGTGGTTCCCAAACGGTGGGGAATTTCGGGATTTCTGGTGGGGAATGGAATCACTTTTGAAAAAATCTTTACAGTAATATTCTCCTTTATTAAATGTCGTTTTGAAATGCCGGCCGAATATTTCGTAGCCATTTGCAATTCAGCGATTTATATTATCAGTGCCTCCAATTAGCGAGAATCGCCTGGATAGCGACACGTATAGGCCTACTCTCCAGAAATGTATTTATTCATTTGTACANCANCATCGGTCACGAAACGTAGTGATAGAAAAANTCTGATTCGTTGTAATAAGAGCTCATCTTGAAGAACATGCATTNAAGGGAGATCGTGGAATCGCTAATTGATAGCACATACAAATGAAATTACATATTTATGTTATTTCAAGTTATTTTAGTATTGTGCGAAAGNGTNGTTTACGGTGGCTTATATATATATATATATCGCACGCATGAGTTCGTCAACATCAGGAAGTTTGTCTGACCCGTGTAATATTCGGCACTTACGTATGTAAATTGATGCTATCCCGCAACAGTTGGACAATTTTCAAACCCCTCCTATATTTCTGTTGGCTGCGCGCCGGGGTAGATACATAAATCTACGGAGGTGCGTTTTCGGTTACTAGTTCACCGCTGCTGTGTGTTGATCAATTCCGGGGATCTTAACAATCACCAATAGCACGTACTATTTACTAAGCATAGTCTAGCAAAATTTTATTGGAGGTAGCACTTTAAAGGGTAGATATGGATAATTGGATATAGAGATTTTAGGTGGGGAATGAAGGCTCGGAATAAATCGGAAGTGGGGAATTACGATAAAAAGGTTGGGAACCACTGCATTATACCCACAGGTCAGAACAGTTGAAAGTGTGAGCGGCCCTTTCCGATGATGCGAAATCTGTCGTCTCGATAATTTTTCGCACAAGCAGGATTATCCAACAGATGTTTGCCAATGGCAGAATTCATGGTCTTTGAACGCACAACCTCAAGCTTGAGCGGATGAGCTTTTCACCGAGCGTGGTGTATTTGTATATACGTGTTCTGATAAATCTAGGGACATGCTGGTTTATGATATGATAGTTGATGTAGAATGTTCTTTCCAATTCTCTACCAGTTGCTGACGATTACCCCTGACGAGTGTCAGCAGAAAATATTCGGGTTCAGTTCAATATGAATATACTACTAGAAAAAATTATCGTAACGACAGATTTCGCGTCATCGGGAGGGGCCGTTCACACTTTCAACTGTTCTTTCCAATTCTCTTCTAGTTGCTGACGATTTCAATTGTATATTGAAATTCTGTACCTCAAAGCAGCTCTTTAAATTGTGATAAATAGAAAAGATTACCTTTTTGATAACTGGTCCTCTTAGATTTTGATTGTAGTTTCGTTTTCCTTTTCTGGATTGGTTTCACCATACTTATTTTTTATGAAATGACCTAATCATTAGGTCGAAACGCGTAGACCTATATGTATCGTACCGTACACTGTATTATCGTAAGATAGCTGTTATGAATATCGTTATCCATACCGATATAGTTCTTCAAGAAACAATTTGCAATAAGTCCGCTTTACCGCACATATTATTTAAGTTATACTTAGGCTGCGTCCTGGCCCTGGAGAACATGAGCATTGAAAAATTATTGCCTATTTAATTTGTTGCCGTTATCGCATTCGGCAGAATTTGATTGTTTCGTCTCAGATCAATGAAGATTGTGCAGCATTGTCCAATAGCGTTGAATCACAATCATCGAAAGTTCATTGCTGTGACAGGGGATGAGAAAATTGATTTTGGAATGAATGAGAGAGTTTCACTATAGATAACAAACCTACGTAACTTAGTAATCTATAGTTTCACACGCTCGATACAGAAAGCGTATATATCTTCCACTCTGATTTTGAGCCTCATGCCGCCACAATTCCTACCAGGCGAAATTGGACTATGGAAATCCAAGTGAAACGACTACTGACAACTGGTTAAGGCAAGTGCGACACATCCAACACCTATATATTCAGTAGGTCATGGCTCTGCGGCTGCTTATACTTGTTAAAATTGAATCAATTTTGGTGTGCAGCGTTTTTTTTAGGGTTCCCTGACAATTTAATCAATGAATGGCTGGAATCCGGAAAAAAAGTTATTTTTGAACAGCCCTAATGGACGTTACTCAGCCTTCACCAGGACTTTTTGGATCCGGATTCCCTCCGGCCAGGCCCATGATCCGTACATCTCTAATAGTCAGGGCTACTACCACTGTTGGAATGACTCGAGCCACCTATACCGAATGACTTGACTTGGAGCAAAATTTATGAGTCAATTTCAAGTCATCAAGTTAACGGTGTCGCTAAAAAGGGCTGATCTTGGATATATCCGGATTATGGTTTCTTATTATAACATCAGGAAATATAGTTACACTAAATCGCGAAAATTATTTTAGGTTGAATTCATCGGCCCTTTCGTCCCCGCCAAGTTACTTATACGTAATTTAGCAGTTCCACACATGCGCCAGGGATACCACGCCTTCTTGCATGTTTATTTGATGCTATATTCGTTCCTGGATTCAAAATATATGCCGCCTTTCAAACATCTATCACAATGGCCAAAATATGCCCCGTACATCGAAAAATCAACTTGACTCGACTCAAAATGTGCAATGACTCGAAGGTAGTGCCTTGATCCCAACACTGGCTATGTTACTTTTCACCTGTCCGTAGTTACCTTGAATCTAGCACTTCAAAACCTCTCGCTTCTGCCCACGTAGTTTAGAGGTGATAGATCTGGAAAAGCGTTATGTCGACTGGAATAACATCCTCTACAACTATTTCCACATCCAAATAGGTCGGCAGCAGCAATCACTTCTCGAAAAACCTATCCCAGTAGAAAGTATCGAAACAATTCCCATACAAATCTCCACAAAACTCAATAATTCTGCTGTCGCTGGACATGAAAACAGTAAAAACAATAATTCAATAAAACCCATGTGCAGAAAATCAAACAAAGTAAAAACTATCCAATAGAGTTCGATGTCTCGAATGCACGCAGTGGCACTCCTGATGAAGAACAAAGAAATGCTGCACTCTCTAAAGTCTCAACCCTGCCTTTTCATAACATCTCATTTAAAAAGCATGGAGTGGAAGTTCTGTTTCATGACCGCCATCTCTTGAGTTTGCTGAAATACAATTGTGCGATTGTGACAAGATCAATAAATTATTTTTAACATAATATTTGACCAGCTTACTACGATTACTTGGGTGTGAGGGAGCCTCAACAGCTCAGGTACCATTCTGTTGGGCGGTTTATCTGTCTAAAGCGCACCGACTTATTTGATTTCAAACTGAACGGTAAAACAACTACTAATATGACAATGTTGTAAACATGGCCCCTCCAGAAGCAGCATTGAGACTACAAGAAATCTCTATTTTTAGAAGCTATGGTTGGATATTTCCATTTCATGGAGACTGTAGACGCTGTGTTTTAACTTTGAGTGAATGAAAACAACTGTTTCACTTACAAATTGAACACGCGACACGAAATACTGCTACTGCAATTTCCACAAGCAATTTTATCCTTACCAATACGACTACCACATGATCAGATATGCCCCGTCCCTGGTCTAACAAGTATTGCATTACATGAAAAAACTACATGGGTACATATAAGTTCATGTCAATTCGTACACATTTTGTACAAGACTAGAGTATAGGAGCTTAGAAAATGCACTGGGCAAAATATTATGAGAAACACGGGAGAATTTGAACGCCTGGCCGGTGACCATTGATCATTCAGTGCGGTGAATGTAAAAGCCAAATATTGAAAGAACACAATCTGACCGTATCTTTTAGGATCTTGCTTTGTAAACGTGCCAGCTCACTTTTCAAGTCATTTGTCACTTTGGCCTTCTGTTGAACATGGTTGGCTTCCGTCTCTTCCACTCTGAAAGATTCCGAGCATAAGCAATTAGTTATCACCGATTATTGGAACTCCCAGCACCGAGGTGTAGGGACCTACGTTTTGAAGTATTGCTCTTGCAACTGTTTCAAAGATCTGTGCCGATGTGTCTGTACCACTCGTATCTGAGAGATCTGTTTCATTTGCTCTTGCAACTGCGCCTGCAAAGGGAAAAAAATGAAACACACACACTTTTGAAGGCATACTGGTACTGGTCTTGGCCAGGGTTGTAATGACTCGAGTCACGATTTTCTGATGACTCGACTTGACTCGTCATTTTCTCAAAATACGGAAATGACTTAACATTGCGCATGACTCAAACCAAGTCATATGACTCGAGACTCAGACGGCAAAGACCGACATTTTATTGTAATTTCGAAGAATAGTAAAGTAACCACGTTATTGGGATTTTGTCTATTGGTACTGGTACTTGAAAATGCGACCAGAAACTGCTAAATGTGAGGAAAATTTGTGTAATATAGATGCGAACCATTTGATGTCACCAATCAGAGTTATAAAAGTGGATTTAACAAGACTTTAACTGGAACTGAGCAGTCAACATAATGACTTGGACTCGAGTCATAACACCATGACCTCTGCTTGATGACTTGGACTCGGACTTTGACTCCGTGAAGAATTGAAATTGACTCGCCTTGACTCGAGTCAAAACTATGTGAGATTGACTTGTGACTCGGAGCCTCGTGACTTGGTTACAACCCTGGTCTTGGATCTAGAATTAGGTCATAAAAAAATGGACACAGACGTACAGAACAAAATTCAGTCGCGGATGAAAATATTAGCACTGCTGATTATAAATCAATATCCATTATTGATTAATTTCCCCGCCAACAAACGGAG
>ATSW01009644.1:0-20859 GCA_000444245.1 Botryllus schlosseri
GCTGCGCACTATTTCAACCCAGACAAGCTCCAGCGCTGATAGCTGCGCCCTAGACGATACGTGACCTTTAAATGACCTGTATGTCTGCGATTTTTGGTGATAGCTGCGATAGCTGTGATAGCTGAGTATATCCACAAGTGATAGCTGCGATAGCTGCGGGAGCTGCGATAGCTGTGATAGCTGAGTATATCCACGGGGCCCTGATTATACCATAACAGATAGGAGAGAGAGAGGGAGCCGGAGCTCCGCACAGGTGAACTTTGGTGACTCTGCTGGACCAATAATGTTCATGAAAAATACGTTTGTTTGTTAGATGTCGCCGGAAGTGGTATAGCCGTTATAATTTTAATTTAGGGTTACCATATGTCCTCCTTTAGGAGGAAATCGAAAAGGCCCTCCTTTTTGGAATTCGTCCTCATCTATAGCTTTGACAGCCGCCAACTGGCCGGAGGCCACTGGACAGGCACAACTAAAACACTATAAATGACGCAAAATCTGCGTTCGAGCGGGTCTTTCGGGAGTCGGGCAGGGAGAATTGACTCCTTTTTTAGTCAACACAACGTTATTTTCATAAAAGTGGGACATGTGGCAGTCGATGGGAAAACGAACTTTTTTAGTCAACACAATGGGAATTTCCCGTAAAAAAATTTCAAATCAGCAGTTATCCGCAGGTGCGGTATAATCTAACTTTTGTGATCTGTAGAAAGTGTCCTCCGTTCCAGGGATCCCAAAATATGGTAACCCTATATTATTCCATTCGCCTTCACTTATCTTTGTGAAAGTGAATTTTTGACTCTCGTTCATATCAAATCCAAGGTCCGGAACCATGATAAGCCGTCTATAACAGCATAATAGCCTTTATAGAGACTATGATAACAGTATATATCTTGGTCATTAAGTTGGTGATAATAAATAGATTAAGTCAGTAAGAATCTTGAAAGCTGACAGGAAATGAAATACATTGGTAACGCCGTGTTATGGTTGTCATCACATATATAGTACGGAATCTCGAAACGTTGTGCAGGAAATGATCAACCTATGGATATGGAAATGTTAGCCATAATAGTTCCCATCCCAATTTCATGCTGGGACGTCATATTTTGTGATACTCCAAGTTGTTTCGACACCTTTCTATCTTTTCATTGTATCGCAGTCTTTGAAACGATGAAAATATTAATAAACCTGATTGATTGATATGATTGTTGATATACAATGTTATTTCCAATTCTATACTAGTTGCTGACGATTACCCCTGACGAGTGTCATCCGAAAATATTCGGGTTCATTTGATTATGAATATATACTACTTACTTTTCATTCAGTGTGCATGCCTCCTCATACTATCGCCTAGGCCAAGATGGGTGTCTGATTCCAAAGACTACTGCAAAGTCGTTTCGACACCTACCTATCATTTCATTGTATCGCAATTTTGTGGTATATTGAACTGATCAAAATTGCTAATAAATAGCACCGAGGGCTACATCAAAACATTCATAATGTTCTGCTCTCTAGCGCACTCTTGCGAACGGACATAATCTCACAAATTCATTTGTACGCGCCACAACGACATCAACACGAACATTATTATTAGTCGTTTTCCGATGAAATGAATTGGTAACTCGTGATTTCATAACGCAATGGTTGTATGAGGGGGCTTCACCCAGTTCTAAGGAAATAGCAGAGCTCCAAGTAAGGCAACATTTATAATAATGTATTGGGTCAAGATTGCATGAGCACTTTCGGTGATTGGATGCACATTTCACATGCACATGTATCAAGTTGAGCTGAAAATTTGTGTACAATTTTGGTGACTGGGTGAAATGAGTAGAACCCGAAGGGGAGTTCCATACCGACCTTTATCTCCATACTATGGTATTATAATCAAACTTCCACGAGATATACAAGTGTATGAAGTACGAACTCCGTCCGACGTGTCAGAAATCACACTTTTCTGCCTTCAAATTTTGTTAGCTACAATATTATAATTGCTCAACTCAATATACTTACATTTAATGCCGTTGCAACAGTTCAGAATATGGTTGTATAGGACAAGGGAGGTCGGCTTTAATAAATGTTACCTGTCTGGCATTGACATCGGCAAATCGCAACTTATTGCGAAATTCAATTCCGTGAACTTATAGCATAGGCCTATACATACCGTAGGCCTGCATCACTTACTTTTTGATATATTGCTCCTGTCTATGATACCGTTACCATAGCTTTGGTTCTTAAAACCTAGTTGCAAACCGAACATGGTTCACCAGACCTTGGAAGATGGCCCTGTTCGTGGTTCCGCATAACATTGTGTCTCTCCCTGTCATGAAAAAGTTCTAAAACAAGCATGATATATGGTAAATAAAATGTTTTAATATGATAGTATTTTTCATCAAGTTGTTTTGAGCCTGAACTAAAAACGCATTTCATTCAAAGTCTTAATATACATTCCTTGCTATAATCATGTCACAACAATCCAAACGTCAGAAATTTTGGAAGCCTGGAGACCCATCTCCACAACAACAGCAAGTCCTTCAGGAAAGAGGAGGAAACGGTGATACTGCCGTCATCTACGACACGACAGAAGCCGACAAGTCACTGGAAAATCAACGACAAAGACTGCCGATCTTCAATTACAGAAATCACATTTTATTTCTTTTGGAAAATTACCGAAGTCTTATCATTGTCGGTGAGACGGGGTGCGGTAAAAGCACACAGATACCTCAGTATCTGCTGGACGCGGGCTGGATAACAAAAAACTGTAAAAAGATGGCGATAACCCAACCGAGGCGAGTTGCTGCTGTTTCTCTTGCGACGCGAGTGGCTGATGAACGACGTAATCCTTTGGGAAATGATGTTGGATATGCGATCCGATTTGATGAATGTTGCGATGAAAGAAATACGGTCATCAAATACATAACAGACGGTGTTCTGTTACGCGAAATGATGACCGATCCGTTGCTCAAGCAATATTCTGTTATCATGGTCGACGAAGCTCACGAACGCAGCTTGAATACCGACATGTGCATTGGACTGTTGAAAAAAATTCAAAAGCATAGACCTGAATTAAGACTCATCATTGCCTCGGCCACCATCGATGCTGAGAAATTTCAGAAGTTTTTTAATGTTAACGACGACCAAGGGAATGACACGTGCACAATTTTATCAGTAGAAGGGCGAGTTTACCCGGTCGAAGTTTTCTACAGCAAAAACCCATTGCCTGACTACGTAAAAGCCACTGTTAGCACCATAACGGATATTCACATGTCTCAAAAAGAAGGTGATATCCTCGCCTTTCTGACAGGGCAGGAAGAAGTGGATCGAGCCGTGACTCTTGTGCGAGAGCAAGCGCGAGCCGCCGCAAAATCAGGGATGAAAAAATACTTACTCGCCCTCCCGATGTACAGCACTTTGCCTATTAACGAGCAGCAAAAAATCTTCGAAAGGACATCTCGTAAAAGTAGAAAGGTGATAATAGCGACAAATATCGCAGAGACATCAATTACCATCAATGGAGTCGTATTTGTAGTAGATTGCGGGTTCGTCAAGATGAAAGGATATAATCCAAAGACCGGCATTGAATCTCTTATTGTTTGCCCCACGTCGAAAGCTTCCGCGCTACAACGTACTGGAAGAGCTGGAAGGAATAGGTTTGTCTGATTGTATGATGTCGTACTTGATTAATTATATTCTTCTAATCAAAAATTTAATTGAATCTAGACATGGTTTGGAATTCATGCCAGGGCACCGTTTGTCACTTGCAAATTAATAGCCTAGAAATGAAATTGGAAGTTAGGGTTGTTCAAAAATAACTTTTTTTTCTTCGGATTTTGGAGGTTCACTGATTGAATTGTTAGGTTGTCTAAAAAAAAACACTGAATTTCAAATTTGAGTGCACTGCAGTGGTTCTCAAACTTTTTACTACACGCCCCTTTTATCGTGATATCAAAAAATATTAAAGAGAGCAATCGGAACGCTTCTGCTGATTGGAATTGTGTCGGATTTGTTTTGCATCATTTTTCTAGAAAACAATTTCATGGGGTTGACAGTAAAACTTGAATTCTTTTTTTTTTAATTTTTCATAACAATATTCAAAAATTTCAATTGGCTCTGCCCCTACATTCATTAGTCAAGATGCCCATGTTGTATTACCAGTTGTGCTGTGGCTTTTAATGTAACCTATTGGAAGTTAATTTAGGTAGACTTCAATAGATTTCAGCATCAATTGCCTGTGATAACGGTACATTAGTTGCTGTTTATGCTGGCAATACTAATTTTAGAATCGGCCGTAATTTGAGCTGAATTGAAAATTTCCTGATATATATATATATCCTGAAACGGGTTGGATTCCAATCTGCAATCGTTAGCAACATTGACTGACAGTCTCATAGCGATGTAGCAAATTACTATTCCGCATGCAATATTTATTGTGTCTATCATACTGACTGCAAACATGATTCGTACAGGTTCGGAGAAGCATATCGACTATACACAGAAGAATCGTACGAAACCCTCCCAGATGCGACCGTTCCGGAAATGCAACGCACCAACCTTATACCCGTTATCCTCCAACTGAAGTCGCTCGGCGTCGAAAACGTTGTCAGATTCGATTTTTTATCACCACCCCCAGCGCAGTGCATGGCAAACGCACTGGAGACCTTATACGCATTAGGCGCCATCGATGAAGAAGGCAACCTGGTGGAACCCCTTGGATTTCAAATGTCTGAGTTTCCGTTGGACCCGTTGTTCGCGAAGATGATATTGAATTCCGAAAAGTTTGGCTGTTCAGAAGAAATCATATCCATCGTCGCGATGTTGCAAGTGAACACTGTGTTCTCCATGTCAGCAAGAACCAGGGCAATGTCAATGAAGCAACATCGAAAATTTGCGGTTTATGAGGGCGATCACATCACCTTGTTGAACGTCTACAACGCATTTGTGACGAGAGGAAACGAAACAAAACAATGGTCAAATAGTTTCTGTTTAAATTACGAACGGTTGAAAAGGGCATGTCAATTGAGAAAACAGCTCGCAAAATATCTAAACCGATTTGATATAAAGTCAGTCTCGTGTGGAAGGGACACGGAAAAAATTCTACGTTGCATAACGTCAGGATTCTTTGCCAACGTAGCAAAACTGCAAATGGATGGGACTTACTGTTCGTTGAAGGGAAAAAACACGTTACAGATTCATCCAACTTCGGTGCTGGCCACGGAGAAGCCTCCTAAATACGTGATATTCAACGAGATCCTTCAGACGACCAATTATTATATGCGGGACGTGTCGGTTATCAATCCGGACTGGTTATGTGAGCTGGCGCCGCATTATTATGAATCAGGCACCGACAGATCGATCGAGGCCAAACGCATGGGACCTTTTCGGTTATGATCTTATTTAGAAATCGTATCTTGGCGTTATTTTCATAAAGTTTATTGAGTAACGCTGTCTCGAATTGAACTTTTCATTCATATGCATTTATGATTTTCACAAATAGAGTGTACCTACGAATGTAGGCCTTATTTATGGAGTTTGAACCTGAGTTTGAACCGGAGAAAGTGTTTGAAAAAGTGCATATTTTGAGCGATGGCAGCAACAAGACCTGGGAATTACCTGCAATCGAACTTTACTCCGTCAAGTCTCATTTACAAGACAAACGTTTGGTCGAATTGAAAAATTCTTTGAACCAACTGAAAGGGTCTTTGAACGGGTATGAGATCGAAAACTGGCATAAGCACACAACATATTGCAACCCATCTGGATCCGTGAACCGCGAGATTCGACATCAATTTCACCCAGAGCTGTGCACGCAAGCATGGTGCAAATTCCATGAATTACTGTGCTTTGACGAATTTCTTCCTGAATGGGCGTTGGCTTCACGAAATATAGCTGCAGTTCATCTATGTGAAGCTCCCGGCGGGTTTATCTGCAGTTTGAACCACTTTTTGAAGTCGCGCTACAAACACGTTCGATACAAGTGGATAGCTTGCACTCTGAATCCCTATTACGAAGGCAACGATGCTGAATCGTGTGTGGCTGATGACAGATTGATATTTCACACGTTGGGTCAATGGTGTTTCGGAAGCGATAATACTGGAGACATATTCTCGAAATCCCTGCTTGATGATATCCGTAAGAGAGCAACGGCAATGGAAAGCGTTTGTTTAGTGACTGCTGACGGGTCTTTCAACTGCCAGAATGATCCAGCCAAGCAAGAGTTGAACACGGCACGATTGAAATTCACAGAGCTGATGTATTGTTTACACATTCTTTCTCCCGGTGGATCGTTTGTGCTAAAGATTTTCACACCGTTGGAATATACATCAGTTCAGCTCCTGTATATACTTGTTTGCTTATTTGGTTCTGTAACAGTCCGCAAGCCAGCGACCAGCAAACCCGGAAATTCTGAGCTGTATGTTGTGGCCAAGGATTTCAAAGGCATAAGTTCGGAACACTCGTTACTTGCTGCCCTGCATAAGTCTTGCATTGATGACGATCAGAGCCCATTAGGTAAGTGTTTGAATGTAAAAGTTCTGTGTGGACAACTGGACAACACACTCCAATCTTTCATTATGGTGTGTCAAGCACTAAATTCTTGTGCAGTGCACTTGTGCTATGATTAGTCATTACTGCCTGTAATCTCTCAATTTTCTGTTTGAATATGATTTTTCGCAGATTGAGTATCTTCAGTTCGAACTATTGCAATCATATTAATATCTCTCAAACCTATCTAGGACTAGACTGAAACAAATTTAAAGCTAGTATTCGCCGAGATAGGTGTTCCTACAATAGACTGTTTTGATCGTTGTGTTGACAATTTACATTCTTAGTGTCACAACCAAAATATAAACAATAAATTCCATGAGGCTCTCGTATAACATGATCTAATTTGGATCATCATCAATCTTGCTATGGTATGAGAAATCAGAATCTCCAGTCATCTAGTATTAGCAGAGATGAGCGGATTTGGAATTTCTATGTCCCAATCCAATCCAAATCCGAACCTTCAAATCCAAATCCTAGTCCATAACTTTTTCATATTCAAGTCCATGTCCAATCCTAATCCGATTCTAACTGGAAATTCAGAAAAAATGCTAATTTATGCAAGGAAGGAATTGGAAAATTTTCTTTCTCAACCAACGATTCCCTTGATTCAAGATAACTTAGTAACCATAAGTACATTAATAACTGATCTGAATAAAGTTTGTCGCCATTCGCCACACGACATATCGATCTCCCAGAAAATAGGTAAATCCAATCCAAATCCTAATCCTTTCAGAAAAAAATCTCTAATCCAATCCAAATCCGACAAAATTTCACGAATCCTATATATATATATATCGACTTTTCAATTAGACAAATAAAAATGAAAAGGGCAAAAGAAAACAGGAAACAAAACACATCAAGATAATCAGTTTTAGGCCCGTATTAAGCGTCTCCAACGTAGGCGGTCGTGCGCGTCTTCAAGCGACAGCCCGCGTTGCGCTAGGTCAGTCTCCATTGTCGAGCGCCATGTTTTCCGATTCCAGCCACCTCTGCGCCATGGCTCCGTCGGAATGTGATTGATGATGGCGGCGGCTGGTTGCTCGTCTTGATGCCGCACCAGATGGCCGATTAGGCGGAAGCGTCGAATCCTAATCCATGCTCATCTCCGAGTATTAGTCAAAACAATTATCAATTAATCACCAGAATGCTTTCAAGTAGTAACCATATACTTTCGAGGGATGAACTTATGATCAATGCGTTCTTTCTAATTCGGTACAGAGTTGTTTTCAACGGATTGTCTGCCTGGTGAGTTCGTTTCAGCGTACATATCATGTGTGGAAAAATTTGTCAAATACCAGACGGACGCGATACAGCAGAACATCCTGCAGTTTGAGAATGGGAAAAAGCTGAATCTTGACGAAGTAGGAGTTATGGTGATACCATTAACGAGTTGCCGTAAAGACACGATTTTTCAATCGTAGATTCATAAAACTGTTGCGGCGTTTGCGGTCGAGAAGATGAACATTAAGAGAGTACCGAGGAATCAATGTATTGTTAAGAATGGAATATTAAAAACGATAGCTACTTCCAACGTCAGTTTGAGACCAAAAATGTTTGGAACTTTCGTCGATAGGAAAGTAATCAAGGTATGTATTCAAAGTCTATGATATCACTGCTTTAATTTATAGTTTTCTTTTTCTAGCCAGTTATTCACGACGCTGCACAAAATCTGACAGAGATAACGTGGGTCCCGCGGAACGTCGATGGGCGCCAGTACGATCATTTGCTGACCTACGGAAGGCCACTGAACTCCATCAGAACGTCGCTGTTTTGTGAAACGAAGGATCTGTTCGCGCTTCACCGCTCCGACAGTACAAGTTTTGAACAGATCACCGACTACGATATGAATGAAATCCGACCGATAACGGACGCTCTTCGGAGTATGCTGTCGAATGGAAATGGTCAGTCTTATGAAACGGAACTTTTGACGGACGGGAAACTGTGCCGAGAACTTCTCGGTCAAACCTGTGTGGATCTTCTACGTTGCAAACAATTGAATCTGCCTACCGCCAATTCTTTGGAGAAAGGTGCCACACTTTTTGCCAGTCTGATAAAACGCAATTATGAAATGGGCAGTGTTCGTGAATTATCAACAACTGGTTCTTTGATGAAGCTTGTGTTGCATGCTATGAAGAAATTCAATTCGGAATCGAATTTGGTGGTTATCTTGCCGAGGTATGTATGCGAGTTTTACATAAATTGTGCGCATTGTGTCTTATCGCATTGTACATTGTGTGTGACTTGTTCAGATAAAAATATAACCCAACCATGTTATGTTATGTTATGTTATCTCAAACACTCCATTTTGTGTTCAGTGCCTTCACCCGGCTTACTGCTGGTTTGCTGCATATGCTTCGAGCTACCTTCAAAGACTTTGCAATTGCTGCGATACCATCGTCTGACCCCTGCTTAGTTGTTATTTGCAGCAGCTTTGCTCATTCGCAAGGGTATGATGTTGCTAAGACTCGGATTGATGTTGTTAATATTTCCATCCTATATTCTTAGATACCAGGCACATTTGGAAATAGCCTTACGAAGTTCCGACGAAAGACCTGATGATGCATGCCTTTTGGGGCTCATGCCTATTCATCAGTTGGTGGAGGTGAGTTTAGGAAGCCCTTGATTAAGCACATGTTTAGACTCATTGTGACAGCTGAAATATTGTTGCAGGACGAACGTTTTGTGAAGATTTTGAAGAAATGCAATCATATGATTGTCACTGCCATGCTGAAAAGTTATAGGGATTTCCTTGTGTAGTATGGTTATTTTGAGCATTAATTGCGACAATGTCGAGTAGGCTAACTAGTATTACTTTATTACTATGTTTTTCAAAATATTCTCTGATATTGCCGGTTTCCAATTACAATTGTGAATTGGATGTCATATATCCGTTTCACCACCAATGTATTTTTGCCACATGTCCGTGATATGGTTCGCTGCACACTTTCTCCGTTACATTGATTCATTGAACCACGCCGAATATGATTTTTTCTGTAAGAAAGAAAGAAATGTGTGCAAGTCAACGTTGGACATTGTAGCATACGCAATTACATTGGGTCACCATATTTGGGAATCCGGAAAGGAGGACTCTTTTTACAAATTATAAAAGACAGAAAGTAGGAAACTACTGATTCTAAAATTTTTACCAGGAACCTTGTGTTGACCTACACCCGAATGACCCGCTCGGGTAACACCCGAATGACCCGCTCGGGGTGTTCAAAAATGACTTTTTTTCTCTCAAATTGTACTGGCTACTTGATAAAATTGTTAGGTTACCTAATTAAAGGCTGCATACCAAATTTGGTTCAATTCAGCCAGTAGCCGCATTGCTGTAGAAGAAAGTTTTTTAATTATTATATAAAAAAATGTTCTGTTCATCCCATGAAATTGTTGGGTTGTCTATGGAAATGCGCTGCTCACCAAATTTGGCTCAATTCCAACTAGCGGAGGCGGAGTTGTTGCCATCGAAAAATTTAGATTTGAATAAAATAGGATTTACGGTGGGCAGACCTGAAATAAATAATTGAAGAATATGCCACCGTAAATACTACTTTTCTCAAATTCAAATTTTTCGACGGCAATAACTCCGCTTTCACTGGTACGCTACGTTGTAAATTGATATGATTGTACACTTGAACAGTTATGTACTAATGGAGAGTAATAGGATATAAAATAAAGGGCAAACTATGAAATCAAGTGGTATATGGCGGTCGGCGAAGTAGATATGTCAGATTGTGGATTCGTGGTCCGGCAATCACGAAGAGAATCTGCTTGAATATGAGCCTTGAACGTGATCGAAGACTGTCGGATTGCCTGCGAAATGACGTTCCACGGTCTCGATCCGGAATACTTAATAGGGGATGCGTCTTATTGTAATTCGTGTTGAACATATCGTAATTGGACGAAGAGGCCGCTCCTACGATGTAGGCTACTCTTGATTCCGAGGTGAAGCAATGTAGCGTCGGTCCGCCACCTAAGAAGGTTGAAGACACGTTGTGTAGGAGTATTTTGTTGGGAAGGACTCGTAATCAATGGGTCGATTACTCATCATCATCATCATTGGTTTATTAGCAATTTTATCAGTTCAATACACCACAAAAAAATGCGATACAATGAAAAGAAAGGGAGATGTCGAAGCGACTAGGAGTTGTCTATGGAATCAGACACCCACCTTGGCCTAGGCGAAGTAAAGAGGAGGCATGCATATACTGAATGAAAGTAAAGAAGATAGTATAGAAAAAGGAAGCGACAAGAAACAGGGCTGCATGTCATGGGAAGCGAGATCGATAGGTCAGTCGTGGTCCGGTAATCTTGAGGTCGAAAACAAAGGCCAGCAACTGCGAAATTGGTGACATCGCTGGCCAACCAATTTCCAACACCAAAAATGCCAAATACCTTGGTGTTTTACTGGATTCGGACATGTCCTAGAAGAGTCACATACATCAAAGTTACAATACGGAATTCTTTGTTGGGGTGCTGCCTGCAAGAATACGATCGACTCACTGCAAAAACTTCATCCGTATCATTGCCAAAGCCCCACGGAGGCCTGGATGTGCAACTGACAAATCGCTTATTAAAAGATTTGGTGTTCTAAACAAAAGATATGAGAAAGCTAGAGATTGCCAAGTTTATGTATCAGCTCCATTGCGATCAATGTCCCTCAAATTTCAACGACTACTTCACCTCGGAGTCAAAAGCGCACAAGTACAGCTCACGCGCGTCAAGAACAACTACCATATGATCAGGACGGAATACAAGAAATCGCATTGCTCTATCAAGTATGCCGGACCCCAATTGTGGAACTGCATCTCGCCGGCTATCTGACAGTCGTCGAGCATGTCCGCATTCAAGTCGAAATACAAGCAATTTCTTCTAAATGAATACTAGCCAGCCTTCAGGATTACAGGACCACGACTTAACATCGACCTCGCCCTCCGCCACATGCCACCTCATTTTGTCGCTTGCGTCTTATATTCTCGGCATTCCTTTTCATTCAGTGTGCACTGTGCAGTGTGCTTGCCTCTTCTTTACTTCGCCTAGGCAGCACAGTAACTGCCGCACCCCAAACCCCCCAATTGGGGGGGGCCCGAGGTCAAAGGGGGCCCAAAATTATTTAGTGAATTAGCATAAATTATAGAGTATTTTTTTGAAAATTTAGGCAACTTTCTCAAAAATTTTTCGCGCTTCGCGCGATTTCAAGCTACCAAATATCTTTATTTTAGAGTACTCTTCCCCGAAGAAAAAATACGCAAGATTTATACAAATGGGCATATCGGCGATGGCCATTACCGCTCCACGATCATCAAGACACATAAAGTTTTAGGCCACCTAACATGCGACTCCAAGAAGTGTGCCAGAACGATCGGCAGCGAGAAAACCTTTGCCGACAAGGACTGACCTTATGCTGACCGAAAACTTCGTTATATATACAAAATAGTGTATTTTACAATCTGAACGACAAATACCATCCCGAAAGGAAAGATTATATGCCAGTGAAGAAATACCAATTTGAAATCGTGTGCGTCTTTTTGTTTGGTAGCCTACGCTCAAACTGGAGGTCACGAAATAACATCTTGTTACGGAGTAGTACCAACGGGCCCTACAGTTTCCAAGACACCTCACTCAGCTCTACCTGTAAATCTCATTACGTGAGCAGAGAGGGCACGAAATTGATAACAATATATATGCAATTCCCGATATTATTCACCGATTTTATCATGAATTATAGAAAATTTTCGCGCTTCGCGCGGTTTAGGTCAGGAAAGCTGACACTCTAAACCAGTGGTTCCCAACCTTTTTCGACTCATCGCCCCCTTTTGAAGCTCCACACCGATCATCGCCCCCCAAATATTGGGAACCGAAAAACAGCACTTCGTGACGCCCCCCCGAAAACGTTGTTCCTTGGCCCCATATGGTGATAAACCAACCCCCAGTCACCCTCAGCCAGCGGGCTTTTTGTCGCTACATATCAGCTATACCCTATTTCCTGTACTGTTTGGTGAGTCACCATATTCTACCTAAACGCGCGAAGCGCGACAAATTTATATAATTCATGTTTGAATCGGTCATTATGGTCGATGTGGTATGTTGGAAAAGGTAGAACCCCTAAATAATAATTANACATCTTCGGGCGGAATCGTTGTTATATTGACTTCTTTACATGATGCTATTTCGTGACCTCCTANATCTGCTATGTCAGANGATATGGAAATTNGTCAAAACGTACCAAACTAAAAGACGCACATGATTNCANATTGGTATTTCNTTACTGGNAAATAATNTTTTTCCTNGCNGGATGGCATTTGTCNTGTAGGGTTANGGTCGCCAGGACAGGAACATTCGACGCCAGCCATTGAGGCGCCTATGGACAATTAAACATATATGTATACAGAGGTGGTCAATAACGAAGTACTTCTACTTTTTCGAAGTACTCAAGTAGTTTTCCTCTACTTCTGGTACTTACTCAAGTAGGTCTGATTTTCGCTACTTCTACTTCTACTTCATAATATTTTGTGATCTACTTACTTACTTTTCGCTATTTTCAGTTTGTCAAGTAGAAGTAGTTTAATCCTCCAAACGGGAAGATAGCCTGAGGAGTTTCGGGGCTGTTTTCACGGAGCATCAACGTTTAATTTTCAATAAATTTGTTTAAAGCCCAGAATTTTCGTCGCGCTTCGCGCGCAGTGGGTACGCGGTAACCCATTTAATATCACTATAGTATCGGTGAATATAATTTAGGTAGCGGGTTGGCGTGGTTCCGTTCACACCGCATTGTCGCCCGTTGCCATGTCGAATATTTCATCACAGTATATAATATTATCGCTCATCATAACGTTCTTTTTTGTATTATTCATGGTGTTTGTCGACTACTATGGTCATTTATACCAGGTATAGATATTCTTAATTTTTATTCCATAACTGCCGACTTGTAGCACGGCCCACATCTAGGCTTTTTGTAAGATACCGCTTACGCGGATGAGGGGATGAGGAGGAGCCTAGATAAACCACCATCACTTAGGTATAGGAATTCTGAAGTCGACCTCGGTCGGATTCGAACCCGCAACCCATTGGTGTTACAGCCTCGGATTATACCACTGCGCAATCTCGCGACTTCATCATAACGTCTGAAAGTGATGTCACGCAATCTAGCATTTACTTATCATATCGTTATCTAGCAGTCCCTGGCGTGCCCTAATCTGGAAAAGTGGACTCTGACTTTTTTTAGTTTTAGAGCTGTTTTAGCATACCAACCTTCGAAACTTTCTGGACTAAAGACACGAAATGAATGCTCCGCTTTCAGAAGTAGTATTTATATTTCACTTACAGTTCCTAGTATCATATACTTTGAGTTCTAATTAATATCAGTTCTTTTTTGCTAACATAGAGGTGGAAGTATAAAAGCAAGTGTGGTAATGCCTTCAATTTTCGGAAATAAAACTACACATATGGCATTTTTACGAGCCACCATATTTTTGTGTTTGTTTTTGTTTACTTATCGCGCAAAGTGTATATACACCGTATCCTATACAACTTCTTGATATTGCTTTTCGTCTAAACTACAGGCCTAATAACATAGGGGAGGGTGCCATACCATGATATTTTCTAAGACGTGATGTTCGGTTAAAAAGAGGATTAGTATCGCATTTCCATATCAATACAATGGTTGCCATCCCATGATGCGGACGAATGCTTATGCTTTCGAAAATGTGATACCTCCTGGTATGCAATCTATGCATCCATAAGAATGAAGCTCTACACCTTTCGCATAGCTCAATTTGCACCTTTTGATAAGCCATGTCAACGAATTACGATCGTTTTCACAACTACTTACTTACTTACTTACTTGAGTAGATTTAAAGTCAGTCAATTCTACTTCTACTTCAAGTAGTTTTAGGTTGCTTATGAAAGAAGTACTTCTACTTGTACTTGAGTAGATTTTTTCTTCGCTACTTCTACTTCTACTTGAGTAGCTTTCTTGACTACTTTGACCACCTCTGTATATATATCGAAGTTTTCGGTCAGCGCAAGGGCATTTCTTTTCGGCCAATTTCTTCTCGCTGCTGATCGTTCTGGCACACTTCTCGGAGTCGCATGTTACATGGCCTATAACTTCATATGTCTTGGTGCGTCGTGGCGCAGTAATGGCCGACGCCGAGGTCTGTAATTTCCATAAATCATGCGTATTTTTGTTGGGTGACGGGGACCCCAACAACAAGATACATGAAAAGATTAGATTTTGGAAAAAGTCGCATGAATTTCTAAAAAATGACTCCATCATTCATGTTAATTCACGAAATAATTTTGGGCTTCCTTCGATTTCGGGCCCCCACCCCCAATTGGGGGTTTAGGGTGCGGTAGTTACGGTCCCGACTCCAATATAGCCGTTTTAACGCGCCATCACCCCCCTATCGCCCCCTTCGTTGTTTTCGCCCCCTATCGCCCCCTTCGTCCGTTTTCGCCCCCTATCACCCCCTTCGTTATTTTCGCCCCCCTAGACCGCCCAATCGCCCCCTGGGGGGCGATATCGCCCACGTTGGGAACCACTGCTCTAAACGGAGGCCAATGTAGTTGATAAGTATCGGCAAACAGCGAATAGCGAGAGGGGGGTCTGGGGGGCGTCGCCCCCCAGAAGTTCGATTTATCATCATATGGGGGGCCCAAGATCAACATTTTGGGGGGGGGGGCTGACGAAGTGCTGTTACGGCCCTGCGCCTAGGCTAAGGTGGGTGTCTGATCTTAAAGGCTACTCCAAGTTGTTTCGACACCTTCCTGTATTTTTATTGTATCGCAGTCTTGTGATGTTTTGAAAAGATGAGAATAATAATAAAACTGATAGATTGATATTCGTGACTCTGCTATGATCTTCGAGTTCTGAATTCATTACATAGGCTCGTAATCTTTATTCTGACCCAGCACATCAACCAAGTGTACACATCTGATGGGATACTATATGTTAGAAGCCGGTCATGATCTTAGAGGAGACGATGAGCCATCAAATCAGGCTATCTATCTAGCTGGAGCAGCTAGCTACTACTGCAGGGGAGATAGTGTAGTCACTGTAGTGGTTACGATAAGCGCCCAGCACGCAGGTGAACCGCATTCGATTCCCGTCGGAGGTTTATCTGGGCTCATCTTCCCCTGCCGTTGCCGTTCTTACGGCGACAAAAAAGCCCAGGAAAAGACCCGACGAAAGAAAGCACTCACAATGAATGGAAAAGAACTAGTAGAAAGGGCCGCGGCTTCAAACAGATCAACATCGAAAAAGAACTGTGACATCGGGCACTCTAGGCCGAGGTGGATGTTAGAGTAAAGGATCGCTACTGATGCGTGTCGTTCTACATCCTCCTATCTGTTCATGACATCGCATTGTGTCGTATCGCATTGTACATTGTGTGTGACTTGTTCAGATAAAAATATAACCCAACCATGTTATGTTATGTTACTGGTGGCCGTCAGTGGGTGATACACAATCGCAATGCGACTACCCTAGTTTTACTCACCTCGCGACCTTTGAACCCAACTTCCCAGAAAATACTTCATTTCAATCATTTGCTTTGCTGTTCGTTACTGCAATGATGTCTGCATTCTTCATGTGCTTGTGCAAGGTGGTGCATCGCCTGCAGGTGTCGTGCGGCACTCGTGCTGCTCATGCAATACGATAGCTATCTAGCTAGCAATTATAATGCATCAGTATTTCATATTGTGGTATTACTATTACATATTATTAACATGAAGATGGAATAAGTACCAAAAAAGCAAAAAAGGTATAGCATTGTGGTACGTCTACGACGGTACCGTATTACAGCATTTTATATGAAGGTTAGCGCAAGCATATACGATTGAGACCCGCAAATTACTGCGTGGCAACACTTCAGAAATCCCCGACTCAGCGTGCAAGTTTGCTGTTGCGACCGTTATTAGCCTATGTGGCAACAGAATGCCCTCATTACGTCATTATAGTTATAACTCGCAGCATATCAACCAATTTACTGAATTTTCTGTGCGAGACCGTGTCAGTACTGCGTGCCGATTTACAGGTTCGAATCTACGACTATAGTCCTATCAAATCTGGTTAACCTGTACTTAATGCATTGCATATTGTACCAGCTGCAGGATTCCACCTTGCTAAAAATAAACTTTGTGGCCCATTCCGACTTACCATACTATGCAATTCTTTATCAGCACAGATATAATTACAACTGCCTGACGATGGAATCAGTGAACGCCGTTCTCAACTCCGGCCGTTACCATGATCAACTGATGCTGTTGAAGGCCATACGCAATGGCATTGTGTACGGATGCAAAATTCGATTTCCCCACGCACTGGTCATGACTCTCCTATGGCGTCGCGGCTCAATACAAAAAATGGCAAGGACAATACTGAGAGCTACATACCAGCACGCCAAAAACCTTGGACAATTTGCATTCCTGTACAAGTTATTCAATCTAATTCTGAGGAAGCTGACCACAGGAAAGAAGGAACAGTGGCACGTATTCTTGTCGGCGTTTTTCGTTGGAAAATATGTGTTTGGAGCCAACAATCCAATTAACACACAGATCAACATGTATCTGCTGTCCCGTATCCTATTCGGACTGTGCAGACTTGGTGCGGAAAAAGGCTACCTGCCGAGCGGAGACCCGGCAAAGGGTGGTAAAGATCCCTTCCCTTGGTTTGCTGCAGCCATGTGGGGCATTGTCCTTTGGCTTTTTGAATACCACAGGCATACGCTTCAACCGTCCCTACAATCGTCAATGACATACTTGTACGACGACAGCGAAAAGTGGACTGGCATAAGGGACTTTTTACTTTGAACTCAGAACGTTGCTGATACGAGGTTCGAGGTAGCCAATTGTGCACATAACGAATCCCAAGCACACAAGTGCAATAGAAAATTTATTCCACAGACTCCAATAGCTTAGGAATTTGTTCGAGAAGTTCACTAGGCGATAGCAAAAAGTCACTTTCTTTCCACATCTCTTTGAGTGATTTCATGATGATTCCGACCGTTTTTCCCTTTGGCACTCCTGCGTCCTGAAGATAGATATTGAATCATGATCGTGCTTATTGTCTTCATCTATCCTTATGACAACTGCTAGCTACCTAACTAAATATATGTTGATGGGCAAACCAGGATTACAATCAAGTCATAGCCAGGCACAGTGAAACTTGGAAATTAAGGGAAGGAAATTGGTATGACACGGGAGGAGTCATTGTGACAATGTGTAATTAAAAAAATTGGAAATACGCAAAGGTGCGTTTCCGCCGTCTTGACCCCTATTATTATAGTTACTCGTTATTTTTGAGAGCCAAAGAGCTAAAGAACACACTGTCAGTATATTGAAATGATTACCCGAAGCATTTTCCCATTCACCGGGAATTTTGGTATCTTCCAGTCCTGAAGTTGCTGCATTGTTTCAAAATCGCCAATGTATTTGAGAACTTCCATTAGAAAATCCCGATGACACCCTTCAGGCGGAGGTATCTGACAACAGTAATATTTGCCCGCAATCAGAACTGTGACATGATTTTTGTACGCTCTATTATTATAAGCATTACTAATCTTTCTTGCAGTGTTCATATGGCGAATAATGTTGCTTTATCAATTGAAATATAATACTCAAAAAAGTATCGATCTAGTTGTATGTGTTGCAGAATGTTGCCAGAGGCTAGCAAAGGAATTGTATAGCAAATAACAACAAGTTCTGATTTCAAGAAATTAGTGCCACCAATAATGGGGATAACATTCGAGAGAAATGTACCAATCGGATTCTGTACTCTTTATGTAACGGAAAAATGTGCAGTACCAAATAGTCTATTTTGACATCCACTACTTTGAGATTTGTTCTCAAAACGCATTAGTTTTCAAGGCAAAATGCCTCTACACCCTTATTCAAGTACAAAGTATTATGTAGCAGATATTTTTCATCGGCGTATTCGGCATCACACTAGGGATTACAGCTGCGGAAGCTGTACCATGATCATAGTGTACGGCTGTGCCACCTACTTTTGCAAGCAAGGTGCGTAACTCTTCTCTTCTGGAAATGCGCAACGGACGCTTGTATGAAAACTACTTGTCGAAAGTGACAAGTAATTTGACTGCGATATGATTGAATGACGTACAAGTTAATCAGTTTGAAGTTTAGAAGCATTTTGTTGCTGACCAACTCTGGGTATTGGTAGCACCCACAGCCATTCTATATAACTCGCAGGAATGCAGCCTGAACTGTCAGATCAACCAAAAAAAAATGGATTTCGTCTCCACATAGTGTCAGATTTTTCTGAAATTTGGCTCAAACCATGAAGTATATCTGACTAAATTGCAATTTATTTGAAATGAATTACTTCAGTGGTTTTTGAGTTGTCACATGATGAAAAACAGGTTTGCGTGGAAATGTCTACACATAAAGGAAATACAACGAAATCATTTCAAATGATTGCGGTATGGCGAAGAAAATTCCTTGGCTCGAAGGAGAAAATAATTCGTTAGGCATCTGACTAAACACTGATCAGCACAAAGTGCCAACTTATTTAACACGAGTCTTGTCTACGGTATGAGTGGGACCAAATCATCGATGTTGAGCATGAATTGTACTTACATCAATTAGAATATCTTGACAAAATTTCAGCCTTTTTGGATCGTCCAACCTTATTTTATCCCGGTACAAAATGATGAAAAGGGACGTCTTTCTTTCGATTCTTGAAAATTGAACTCGTTCTTCAAGTCGCAGAACCTAAACAACCAACAAAAATTGGGAAACGAAGTGTAGTTACGCATGAAAATGGTACATACATCTTGTTCCGTTGAAAGGAGAGCGCTGGTGTATGTCATGTGATTGACGTTCAAATGTTTAGTTTTGTTGTATATAACTTCAAGTGCGTCAATATCAACCTCCTTAGGAAATCCTGAGAAATCACGTTTTAAGAAGTAATTGAATCAATTTGTATTGGGCAATAAATTATTTAGAATCTAGCATTTATCAATTTAAAGAACCAATCGCAACTATAAATAGTGTGGTATACTTTTTTGGACACTTCACAGTAGTAGTGTCTCTTCTACATACATGCCAAAACAAAATTTCTATATTAACTTACTCCTCAACTCAATGCTAATATAACCAGAGCATCAAGCAGTCGATGTAAAACGGCAGAATTGTTTCGCGTCAGAACACAATTTACCGATATACTGAAGGACGTCACAGTGATTCATCTGTCGGAGAATTTTCGCGATATAATTTCCCCGTAAAATTTTCGACATCTCCATCCATATTCTGGGTCCTGATATTCCCAGAAGACCTTCTCCGCCGGCTTTGATCGCGGCAATAGCATCTTGGTCAAACGACGCATCGTCATTTGCGATCCTCCCAAAAAATCTGCAAGAAAACAAGAGCTGTAACCGCAGTAAGACGCAATGCTGGCTCACATATTTACCGGAAGTATCTCAAAATTCTAAGGTAATCCTCTTTAATTCGTGTCGAAGCATCGCCAACGAACCGTACTTTTCTGGATTTGAGATCTTCAATCCCGTTGAAAAAATCTATTACATTTCCTTGCAAATCTGAGAAAAAATATACAAGTGATGCAACAATTTTCACTTACTCGAGAAACACACAATGTACAATAGGACATGCAAGCCACAATTGCAATGCAATTAACAGATGAATGGGTGTCGAAACGACAATGAGTGGTCAATCATTCAAACGTGAATGTGAATGGACATATTATCTGGGCTCAAGTAAAAAGTTGGTAGCCGTTAAAAATATACAGAATCCTGTATGTGGTGAATATACCTGTGCACATAAATTCAAATAATGAGATAATGGGTAACATTTAAAGATGCCGACTCGCATATATTGTATAAATTACTGAAAAACTTCTTTCTTTTATTAGAGATATACAATATACATATACATCAACCACTTTATTACTATGATTACCGAACATAAAACATACATTAGAACAACAGAATTTCGTTAATCTCACGACATTTCACTGAAATTCAAATGACAGATTTTATTGAAACATTATGAACATACCTGGACTTACCATAATATGAATATTACTTGACAAAAATAAACTAAAAAGCATCAACTCCCACCATGTGGGCATATGTGAATCTGGCTTCAAACTGGATATCATCAAAATAATGTAACAAATAACATTTCTCATGGTAGAAAATATCTGTCAGTAGTTTGGAACTGGTTTCATTATTCTAATTAGCTATTATTTCGTTATAATTTGAAGAATTGGTTAATCCTACAATGGCTTGTCCAATAGAAAATTTACCCAAAAATATTGAATTAATGGTCAGATCCCTCCTCGAT